>NW_021024833.1:32236-73109 GCF_004153795.1 Camellia sinensis | reverse complement strand
GCTTATAGGAATTTCAAAAAGAAACAAAAAGATATTATTGCTTATAGTAGTGCTCATAGAGTTGAAGAGGATTCTGATGAGGATTGTGAGATAGATTCCAAGATTACGGATGCTTTTATAAAACAATTTAAAAAATCTTTTTTGAAAAAGAATCCTAATCTTTTGGAATCTACTCATTCTCATAAATCTAAAGGCAAAGATGAACTCAAAATTAATTCTATAGCCAAGAAGGAGAAAGGAAAGATACAAGGGAACTCTGAAAGACTTTAATGCTATGAATGCCAAGGATTTGGCCACTTTGCTTCAGAATGCCCCATTCGTTTAAAGAAAAAGAAAGCCCTCGCTATCACTTGGGATGATGAATTTGAATCTGATGAAGATGAAAGTGACAACGAAGATCAAGGCGAAGAGGGATATAAACAATTCCTTGCTTTCATGGTGGCTTCTGAAATTGAAGGACGAACAGAGTATCTGAAGAGGCCAGTTGAGAATACCACTGATGATGAATCCTCGGGAAGTGATGATGAAGAGCTTGAGCAAGCTTATGAAAAGTTGTATAAGGAGTCTTTTAAGTTATCCAAATTGAATGACAAACTCACTATGAAACTCACAGCATGTGAAAGTGAGAATGTCAAACTAAAGGAGAAGATTTCCGAGGCTAGGATTGAAGTCATCAAGATTTCTAATGATTGACAAGCTCTTTGTGCAAAACTCTTGACTTGTGAGACAGAGAGGAATGAGCTATAACAAATCCATGCAACATATGAAGAAAAATTGAAACTCTCGAGATGTCTCAAGTTGCTTTGGAAGAACTAATGATCAAGAAAGAGGAAGAACTCAAGTGTGCTATGGCTACCATTGGTCTTTGGAACAGAGGATCAAAGACTTTGGACAATATCATTGGATCTCAACAAATTTGTTTTGACAAGAGTGGTATTGGCTTTGGTGATAAGAAAGAGAAAAAACAGAGTGCATCAACATGTTATGATATAAGAACTCAAGGAAAGGAGGAACAAAAAATTCAACATAAGGATGGACTTCTCAAACTTTCCAGAGTTGGTAAGGTAAAAGAAAAGAAGGTACACCCTGTACACCCTGTTTTTATTTGTCATCATTGTGGTATGCATGGTCATATTCGCCCTTATTGTTATAAGTTGCATGGGAGAATGTATTTGCCTAGACCTAAAAATAGGATGTTGGAAACCAAGTTGAGACGGGTTCCCATTGAAAGAAAAGGGAACCACAACGTCAAGACTCCATCCAAGAACCGCAATGCTCACAACTTTGTTCGTACTAAAGCAGTTTGGATGAGAAAACTTGACTTGTGTTAATTTGTTTTGTCGTTTTAGTTTTTGGGATTTCTGTGATTTTTTTTTTTCATTACATGTGTGCTTGTTCATTTTTTTGTCTTACTTTATTTTTGAAAAAAAAAAAAATCCTAAAAAGATTTTTTTAGTATGGTTTTGCAAGTTTGAAATTTTTGAGTGGTCCTTGGTGCATATTGGAATTGATGAGAATATCCATTACATGTTAATATATGTGTGCTTTCTGTGGTCATTACTCATTATAGAGTGTGTGTTCTTTGATTAGTATGTCTCATTCTGTACACACTCTTGGATTAGCAAATTTTAGAGTCTTCCGCCCTAGTGATTATTTTTTCTCTATGGACTTCTGTCATTGAATTCTTTTGCCGGTTTCTAGAGAATTGGACCTATACTAGCATATCTGGGTGACGTTGAGTTCTTCTTAACCACCTTCATCTTTTTTGCATTCTCCATGGCTTTTTCCTTCTATTCTTTGTAGTCCAGCCATGAGAAAAAGGCTACCTTAGAGTCACCAACCAGGCCATCCTTATTATATCCATGCTTTTCTGGTTCGGTTTCCATACTCTTGAGCTTGTCAGCCGCCAATGATTGTGCAAAAGAAAAAGAAAAAGAAAAAGAAAAAGAAAAAGAAAAAGAAAAAGAAAAAGAAAAAATATGCAAAAGAAAAAAAAAATGTGCAAAAGAAAAAAAGAAAAAGAAAAAGAAAAGATTCATTGATTGAGGGGGAGCCTCCGCCTTTACTCACCAAATACCCCTTGATTCCTAGTGGTTTGACTTTCGTATAGTTGTGCTTAGATTCTCTTGTCGGAGGTCCAACTTTCATATCACTACTAGGATTGAATCTAGTGTTTGTCGAACTCCAAGAGTCACACACACACTTTTATCATGGGATCTATACTTTTCACATAATGCATCACTTTCTTTCATGAGGAATTTTCTACAGACTGTGCACATTGTGTTTTCTTGTAATGGTGCTTCTTGGATAATCTTATGTGTTTTAAGGTACTAATCTGAAATTCCTTACTTGCTCCACCATATTATTTTTTGTTTTTTTCTCCTTGTTCACTGTCTTCAGTGTTTGTTGTTGCTTTTAGTGAGGGGGAGTTTGGTTCATCTTGTTTTGGTTCGGTAAGGGAGATTGGAATTGTTTTGCAAATTGCTATGCACTGTTTGCTAATTATTTCCTTCTTACATGCTCCTGATATTTACATCATCATATCATTGCTTGTGTGGTTTATGATCTTGCTTTTGTTGTTTGAGAGTTGTTTTTCATGAGTCTTAGTTTTCATCTATTCATGTTTTCCATCTCATGTTTTAAGATAATCGTGTCATACGTCTATTGCTTTTTCATATACTCTTGTGGCACTAATAACTGTTTTGCAGATCATGACATTGAGAAAGAAGTTGGCTTTTGTTGGCTGTAATGGGTTGGGTGTTTAGGATTTTATTTGTTAGGTGTGTTTTGTCACGGCATTGCCAAAGGGGGAGATTGTTAGGTTTTATTTTTGGCAACCCCGTTTGACAAAACTCTTTTCAGTTGTATTTGTTTTAGCACTTTTATTTCAATAAGGCTATGAGTTTATTAGATGTGAATCCAACTCGAATTGTGCTGTTCAGAGAAGTTTGTGATGTTAATGCTTTCAAGATTGCCACTTCGCTGATTATGACGGGGGTTGAGCTGCTTGGTTAGCTCGCAGCCGAAGCAAAATGCAAAAATGCATTCAAAATTGCCAAAGTTGCCTTTTTCAGTCTTCCAGTTTTGGCCTTCCCGCTCGAGCAGGAAAAGTGACGCTCGAGCGGGGATTGGACCCTCTCAGCATTTCTGTCATACCTGCAAATATACTGGATGGTGCGATTCGACGATCGAGCGTCGAAACTGACGCTTGAGCGTGAAGCCTATATGAATTGCGGAATATGAAGTCTCCGCTCGAGCGGGAAGTCCTATGCACGAGCGGACCGCGCGAACACAGTTTCTAGATTTCGATAAGGATTTGGTTTTCTGAAGAATCTAGGATTACTTTTGGTTTTTTATAAATGCTTGGTTTTCATCCAAAGCTAAGTGTATTTCTCCAGATCTTCTTTTTGGATTCTAAGGTTTATATCTGGGAATATTTTGCTAGTTTTCTTTGATGTTTTATTGAGTATTCAACTCATGGTTTAAAGAGAGTACATCAAAGGTTTTGTTTGTTCTACAAAAGAGAGAGTTGTTCTTCGGTGGATTCTGAAGAATTTGAGCCTGAAGCTTTGGTGGCTTTCGGGGTGGCTCATCGTAAAGACAATTCCGAGGTGAAGACGGGTTGGAAAAGGCACATAGAGGTTGGTTCAATTAGGCGTGGATTCACTAGGTAATTGAGAGTATACATGTGTAATTCTTTTAAATCTTCTTAGTGGATTGCTTTGTGGCTGTTGCCCGTGGTTTTTTTATCACAGTTTGAGGTGTCCAATTGTGATTTTTCCACGTAAAATCGTTGTGTCTCTGTGTCTTGATTGTTTGATTGTGATTGTTATATTTTGTTTAAAATTGATACATAATCACAAATCAACATCTAGGAGGTTTCTAGATTTTTCATTTTAATTTTTTTTAAAGTTGTTATATATATGTATATATATATATCTAAGTTATTGCCACCGATCTGTTATCGGTTGTCGTTGATGAACAATGTTGTTGATGATTGTTGTTGATCTGAATAGTTAGTGTGTGTGTGTGTTGTGAACAGATAAGTCGGGGATTTTTTGGGGTCGGGGAAACCCAATCCTCGTTAGGGGACGGGGGTGGGGGAGGTAATGGCTTCTCCGTCGGGGATCGGGGGCAGAGACAGGGATGTTTTTACTTTCGGAGATCGGGAGCAGGGAGTGGCATCCTCGGCCCCGTCCCGGCCCGTTGCCATTCCTATTTGAAGCTTCGTATAGCAACAATTAAAAAAAGAAAATTACATTTTTTTTTATCATGAGTATTTTTTTTTTCATTTATGTAAAATGTTCTTACTTTTCAGGTCGTCCACATTAAATAAAAAATAAAAAATTTCACTAAAGACATAGGGATTTTTTTTTTCTTTCTATTTGCTTTTTAAGTCCAGCTAATCTAGTAAAATCTAAAAGTAACTAAAATTTACAAAAACTCTTGACTAGGTGTTTGGCATAACCTATATAAGTGCACTTATTTAAAATAAGGGTTGGTTTGGCAAGGGCTCATTAGGCTTTTTTGGCTCAATGAGCCATAAAAGACAAAATAGGCTCATAAGCCACAACAGACAAAACATTCCATCCAACCCCATAATCATTACACTCTTCCCTCACAAAAAAATAAAAAAAAAGCTAAAAAGTCAAAAGCCCTTCCCAAACTAAGGCCAAGTTTGGCTACAAAGAAAAAAGTGCACTTATTTCATCTTTTTATCTTTTTTGGGTCACATCAATCAACATCTCCTCTCTACTTTTTCTACACATAATATAAAAAAAGTCAAAAAGTGCACTTATTTAGTCTTTCCAAACTAGGCCTAAGCTTTTGAGCCCAGACTCATATAGTCAAAAAAGTCAAAAAGCCAAAAAACTAACCCACTTTCCAAACGGAGTTTAAATACATTTATTTGAGTCACATCAGCTCTCTACTTTTTTGCACTTATTTAAATAAGTTGCTTATTGATTTATTTTAGTCACATTAACTCATTATTTTATTTCATGTCTTTTTGTAATAAATAAAAATGCCAACTTATAAGTCATACATAAAATAACTCTTAAGCTAACAGTTTGTTGTTGCATTGCAATTCTCTCTTATTCAGACTGTCTAAACAAACATGACTTAAGGAGATTTCTCTACTTATATTTAAACCATAAAGAGTTATCATGCTCAAACCATTAGGAGTTATCATGCTCTGAGATGAAATCACAAGAAAATAAAGTAAATTTTGTCTCAAAAAATGCATATCATATGCATATGCACCTCTAACTTAAGTTGTTTAGTTTAAAAAACGTTGAATTCGTTAATTAGTCATATTGTGTTGTAAGAACTTACAGTCGAAAAGCACTTTAGTCATAACCAAAGTTACTACACTAAGCACTACAATATATTATAACTAATTTTGAATTATAATATGCTAATCACACCATCACAATAACACTTTTTTTTCTCTTCGATTTAGAACATAGCTCGTAACCAAATAGCATAATATTTCATAATCAACACCAATTTAAACAATCTAATTTTCAAATTTCAACTAATCTCATAATTTTAATATGAAAAATGTTAGGGACCCAATAGATTGACCAAGAAATCTAATATTTACATTCAAATTCCTTAAAAAAGTTGTCTACTAATTAGAAGGTTAGCAAAAAATTTGAAATTGCAAAATTCCCCTCTCTTAAAATAATTATTTTATAAAAAATTGAATTTACCAAATATGAAATATGGTTGTTTGGATTTAGATGTAAGGATAAAAAGTGTGAATCACATCACCGTCATTATTTTCTATCTGTTTGATTGACAAATGAGTAACGGAATAGAATAAAGTCTTATGTGAAATTATATTTTGATAGAACACAGTGTAATTGTGTCAAAATTATGAAATTGTAATTTCTTTATTACTCAAGAAAAAATGGAGTAATATTCTCTTAAAATAAACTGTATTGTGGTTTCTTGGTATATATGGGACCAATAGAAAATTTTTTAAAATATAATAAATAATTCTACAAAGGTAATCTAAATTGAGTAGTTGTTTGAAATTTATATGCTATTACATGATTCAAATGTCCAAGTCACACAAGTCTGAGCCCAACCTACCATCAATTTAAAAAAAGAAAATTCAAAGCAAATGAAAGACTAATAAAATGACAATGCACCAGATAGAAGTTTAATTTGTTAATAACGACATTCAAACCATTTGATTCCATTATAGAAAAAGTATAAAAAATAATGGGTTTGGCAAACGTGAAAGTGACTCCCTTGAATACTTAGCATTCATCAAAATATTTGTTTAAAAAAACAATACTACATATCTTAGAAAAATTATGATAAATTACACTCATTTCTTTTGAAATTTGAGAAAAATACAATTAAATTTAAACTTTTGATATAATTACACTGATTTTTTTTTTAATATGGCTAAAGTAACCAAAATTAATATAGATGGTGAGTAGACACTGAAATAAACAAAATATATATATACATTTTAGTTGAAAATATATAACAATGTTATTTTTTATTCATATGATTAATAAATTACTGATGAAAAAGAAAACCTAATTGTTATGTAAACTGAAATTTCAAGATAGATTAATATAATTATATCAAAAGTGTAGAACAAATTGCATTTTCTCTAAAACTCAAGGAAAGTGAGTGTAATTTGTCAAAAAATTATTTAGAAAAAAATCTAAATATGTGGACCACAATGATTTTAAGTTGCACATATGCTATTAACTAGAGGTGATAAACGAGCTGAACGAGTTATAAACATTTAACAGTTTAAGTTTGGTTTGATAACATTAATGAGTTTCAAAATTTGTTTAAGTTTGGTTCGTTAAACTTTTGAGCCGATCTTAAATGAGCTTTTATCGAGCCGAGCTCGAGTAGTTTGATATTTTATATAATTTTAGACTTATTGAATTGAGATGAACAAGCAATTGACTAATTCAAACTTAGTTTGAAAACCTTAACAAACTCTAAAATGTGTTCAAGTTTGACTTGTTTATTTAACGAATCGAGTTCGAATGAGCTTTTAACAAGCTGAACATGAGTCGAGCTCGAATTGTTTAGTTCGTTTATTATCCCTACTACTAATTTAAAATTTATCCTGTATAATTTATTTTTAAAATAATTTTTTATACTACTAACTTAAAATTTATTCTGTATAATTCATTTTTAAAATAATTTTTTATATAAAAAAATTCATGATAAATTACAAAATTTGTTTTGCTTTGTTTTGTTTTTTTTTTTGGGATTAAATGGTCAACTAAAATGCTATTGTACCAACCAATAGTACTTTTGGACAATTGTGAATAAAAAAATGCCAATGCGTATACGAAACTTGGCAGGTATGGATTGGTTTTTTCAAAATTTAAGCTAAGCTGCTTCTATTTGTCCCAAGCGACACAAACTTATAAATAATTCTAGTTCTTAATACAATACTTTATTTCTATATATATCAAAAAAAGAAAACAAAAAAAGAACCCATTTGTTCAATGAAAAATTGATTTTCATTTTCATTTGGTGTTGTTTGGTTCAACTTTAAATGGGATGTTTATAACTTTTATTTTTATTTTAAATTTTTGTGTCAAACAGTTTAGAAAAATGCTTGGGAGCACTAATTAGTGCTCCAGCAGTGGGTCTCGCCATTAATGATGTGATGTTTTGGTCTTGGAGTTGTATTTTTATTTTTATTTTTTTATTTTTTTAATGCATTAGTGCTATTAGTGGTGATATTTTTAGTAGGATGAATCATTGTTGAACAGTTTATTGTAAATTTGATTTAATGTTCATGCATTAAAAATAACTTATATAACTTCAAAAAAAATATTAGGCAACAAACAAACTCTTTTCTTTTTCTTAGTTTCTAATTACCTATCTAGCATATAATAGCATATTTTTCATGGCTTCATTTTCATGTTCATTGTTCCTTCCCAATTACACTACCAAATTGTAGAATAAAATACAGCACAAATTACAATTAACATTTTTGTACTTTAAACCGAATTTCATTTTTCTCTTAACTGTTAAATTGTGACAGCTAATTCTCAAACTTCTGGTCAAGTTGCAAATGTGATCTAGTTGTGAGTTTCTAACTAAAGAAATTGAAGAAAAATAGCCATTTACACAAGATCGTCGTGTGGTTATTTTTCTTCAGATTCTAAATGACATAGTTACAAATAAAAAAATATGAATTAATTGTCACAATTAAAAGAACAGAGAATATAGTGCAAGTGTTTTATGTCTAATTTATCCATAAAGCATATATATATATATATATGCATGCACATATATGTATTAAGTATGTATACTAAATTTAAAAAATAAATAAATAAATAAAATGATTTACAAACAGAACTAAAGATCAACCAAGAAAAGACCCAGAAAACCAGCAAAAACTTATTTCATTTCTATGAATCTGCCTCACTGTTATAACATCAGGTTTTTTTCTCCATATGTTTCTTGTAACTATTAATCATTTTTCCCAATCTCATATTAAAATTCCAACCAAAAATTAAAAAAAAAATTACAAAGAAGCTACAATAAATAATTAAAAAAGAAAAAAAAAAGAAAAAAAAAAGGGAAGAAGTTCAATGCCTGGCTTTCCCATGTACGCCGCTAAAAACCTTCTTTTACCGATGAATTCTTCACCGGAAACAAACATCTCTATGTAATTCTGCACCGACACATGGATGTAAATCCCAGGATGATTGATTCATCCGATACTAAAAAGCTTTGAGAATTCAAGAAAGTTTCAAGAACAACTATCATGTAAGCCAAACCATGTTTCTTCTTCCTCTTCATGGTGTGTTAATTATGAATAGTTAAAGAAGATGATGACAGGGAGAGTGGAGTGTTATAAATGGATGTAAAGAGGAGAGAGAATATAAAATGGGTTAGAGAGAGAGAGAGAGAGAGAGAGGAAGGTTAAAGGGTGTTCCCAAGAAGATGAAGACAAGGGTTTCCTGTTAATGTTGTTTTCAAAGGTATTTTTGTGAATAAAAGTGGGGAGGGACATATATATGGAACAATGAACAAATATGGAGAGAGGCCATTTTGTTTGACACGTTGGGGGTGTTCTCTTTGTCTTCCCAACAACAGTCAAAATGCCTTTATGGGATCCTTAAATTAGGAAAATTATTAGTCATTGTTGTTTGCATCCAACCACCACTTTTGGTTCTCCTCATAACCCTATACATGAAATTTTTTAAATAAATAAATTGTGAAATTCATATCTCACCCTTTTTTTTTTCTTTTTTTTTTCTAATAACAATTATGTTTAACATAAAATTTTATTGGAAAATTTGGCTATAAACCCCTTTTACCTTCCTTTCATTGTTAGAAGGACTAAGAAAAAAATTATACTCTCTAAACCCTCTCATAATTATAAAATCTTGCATAAAGGACAAAATTTATTATTTAAATATTTTATCAAACTATTATACCCTCACATATACACAATCCAGATACAAAATTTATCTTCTCTCTCGTCTCTCACTTCTAACCCTAGCTTCCTCCATGGCCGGAGCTGTGTCATTCCTAAGCTCCGACGATCTCTCTCTGCATCTTCTCAACTCTCCTCCTTCAACTGTTCATCTTCTATCTCGTCTCTCTCTTCTAATCCTAGCTTCCTCCATGGTCGGAGCTGTGGAGAACTTGCAAATCGCGCTGATACATATATATATATATATGAAGAGATCGGTCTCGGCGATCATTTGATTCGAACTCAAAAGCTCAAAGATGTAAAGTAAAATCTGAAAAATCTGTGTATGAAAAATCTCAAGATGTTTGAAAGCTCAAAGTTTCAAAAATATGAAAAATCTGTAAAATCTGAAGAACCGGGGTATGAAAAATTGATATTTCTCTAAAATTTTCAGATTATAGGCCTGATTCAAGGATTATAGGCATGATTCAATATTTTTCAAAGTAAACATCGATTGATTCAAGGATTATAGGCCTGATTCAAAGCTCAAAACTCAAAGTTCCATCGATTTTTCAGAGTAAATATCAAATTTCATTTGATAGAACTAGAGTAAAATTTTTCTCTGGTTTTATTGCTCTGTTTTTTTCATTTGACAAAACCAGAGTAAAATTTTACTTTTCTACAGAGTAAAATTTTACTTTTAACTTCAGAGTCTTACAGTTTACTTATTTTTCAGAGCAAAATTTTACTTTTAGTTTCAGAGTGTAAAATTTTACTTTCATACAAAGTAAAATTTTACTTTCATACAGAGTAAAATTTTACTCTGAAATACATAGTGAAAATTTCTTAATAGGAGAGCTGATAGATATGAGGGTAATATAGTAAAAGAAACAAATTTTAAAATATCAGGGGGTTTTGAAAGTATTTATATAATTCTTATCCTTTTGAAAGAGAAATTAGATAGTGAGGGGGCTATGACCAAATCCCCCAATTTTATTCTTATTCTTATTCTTATTCCTAACCTTATATGCCTTAACCCTTTCTACAATCGCCACCATCTTCGACCGCCACCCCCAACCTTTCCTTAGTCCCTGTCAACCCTCATTTAGCCCCTTTCCACCTTCTCAGCCACTATTGAGTGTGTGTGTGTGAGAGAGAGAGAGAGAGAGAGATCACGATAGAAAAGAAAGAGAAGGGGTTTGAGGTGGTGATGAGGGTTACGAGAGGGGGTTCTTCGTGGTAGGGAAGGCCACAGGAAGGGATTCATAGAGGCGGGGGAGAATGAGAGGGGTTGGTGGAAGAAAAAAAAGGTTGGAGGAAAGGGTTGCCAGAGGTGACGTGGGATCAACTAGAAGTGGCAATGGTTAGGGTTTCAAATTGATAAGAATGAGAGTTATTAGGGTTGGTATTAAGATGAGTACTCAAGCTCCGTTTGTTTTTCGAGTTATGGCTCCGGACTAGACTAACACTCCCCTCTCTCTTACTAAGCTCATGTTTGTTTTCCTTTTTGGCCTTGGGAATCATAGTCACAACGGACTATGAAAGGCCTCACACGAATGGATTCGAGTCTAGGCTGAGAGATGGTATTAGCAAAACTGTCCATTTGGCATAGGGGTGACCGGTCGTCCAGGGGGACGTTCGGCCGAATATATGGCCGGTCAACTGTAATTTTTCTTTTACTTGTTGGGAATTTTTTTTGAATATTAATATTTAATATTTTTGTATTTTTTGTTAAGTGAAAATTATAGTTTTATTTGTTTTATTATTTTATATTTATTTTATATAAAAATAATTTAATAATCCCCACACTAACAATCATCATCAAAACAAACAAAATTTTACTAATCCCTTCACAATCAATCTCCTCCATTCTATCTCTGAAAACAAACAGGCCTCAAAGAAAACAAAATATTAGAAGCAATTTAAGTGGGCGGAAGTTCAAAGAAAAGTTATTTGGTAGCTTCGCTCTCTATCATGTGATTGTGTGACACCTTATAGTAAAAGAACACCTAATCACACTACTTAAAATATAAGAGAAAAAGTAAGAAGCATTAGTTACATAATCCTATACAATTGTAAGGGCACACGACATAGGATATATGACAAACCTACTAGATAATTTCTCAAGAAGAGAGTCCAAAGATAATATGTAGATACTACTAGCAGCACATATGTCCTATTGTTATAGTTTTATTTAAAAATACTAGGCCCATTCTTATGAATATAATTTATAAGTTTATCACTAGGGCATTATTTTGGAATTAAATTATAAATAAAAATTCTAGTGATCTACCAATCGACCTCCTCAACAAAGTTAGAAAAAAGTTGAGTCACATTTTTTCTATGTAGATCATTTTTTTTTGGGTTGGGGGGTGTTATAATTTACCACAATAAGACTAAGGCATGTTAGCGAAAAACATAATACATTGACCCAAGTTAAAATAATATATTTTTATTTTTAACTATATATTCCAAAATTACCTCATTTTACTTTAACTTTAATTTGGATGGTTAGATTATCACAACAAAATCATTTAATTAAAATAAGAAAATAATAATTGAGAATCAAAACTAAAATCACCAAATTATTTAGTCTCCTTTTTTTTTTATTCAACCAAATTATTTACTCCCTTAAATCACCAAAGTGACTTTCATCTCGTAGACTTGTGTACAGTATTAAGGCTTTTTGCCGAAACTAGCCTTGATTTGGGAAGCAATATAAGTCCAAAATTAGGGAGAATAATTAAATGTTCCAAAGTCACATAACATGATATGTTAAACTCTATAATTTGGCCCCTAAATAATGTTTGTATATATATATGAATTATACTGTTTACGCCGTAGATCTATAGAAAATGAGATTTTAGTGTTCATCCATCCCCCGTATTAATATCTTGATCCAATCTTAAATAAACATTTGAAATGTATCAAAAATATTAGACAATGGCTCTGCTTGGTAGAGCTGTGGGAAAGTGTTTATAGCTTATGCCTTAACAGCTTATAGCTTATAACTATGAACATAAACTGATTTCTGACTTATAAATTAAGTATCTCCTGTCCCACTCAAAGAATAAGTTGATTTCTGACTTACAAAAAGTTATAAGCTGCGTTGTTAAGTTAAACCAAGCACATCAAAATAGCTTAAATTAAGCTGAAAGCTAAAATAAGCAGCTTTTAAGCTGCACCAAACAGGCACAATAAAAACTGATATATTATTGATTAGAGTGTTAGTTCTCTATTTTGAGAACATTAATGTTATTATAATGTTGAATAGTTAAAACATATATTCATGTACATGGAAGATACATAGTATAATTAAATCAAAATTAATCTTCTATTTCTCTCCATTTAGTTCTTGTATCTCAAAATATGAAGTTTAGAGAGACTTGAAGTAAAAAGGTAATTTCAAGCAAAAAGATATAATTTAAACTAATACTACTTAATAATTTTATCTCTTTGAATTTGCAATTATTTTCTAAAAGTATAACTGAAATGCGATTTTTCCAAAATATTTTACCTTATGTCCCATAATTTTATTTCACCTTTTACATGATTTTGGGGTCAATTGTACAAGTTGTGGAAACCATTTGTTTTTATTTTTTGAAAGCTCATAAATTTTGGCACATTAAAGGGAGGGTGGTACTGTACATTGCTGGGAAGTAAAGTGTTTAAGAATTGAATTATTGAAGAAAGATTAGAGTTGAAAAAAAGTATACGTAAACCATAATCAGGATCATCTATCATGATTTGTTGTAATAATATAATGATTCAAATTTAAAATCAAAATAAAACTATGACCTTTTGTATCTTTTGCTAATGAGTCTTTGTGGTAAAAATTACAACACGAAAAATCATGACAGAAGACCTTTGCTTCATAAACCATCACAGAAAAGTATACAAAACATTCACGTAAGTGTAGAATGGAACAACATAATCAAGGTCAAATGAGGCCTTCCTACATATTAAAAAACAATTATCGGTAAAATGGTACATGTTCAATATTTTTTTATTTGTTAATACTCACACAAAGTTTTCTTATATATATAATCGCTAAAATTATATATTAAAGTTTACTTACATAAATTAATATGTGAAGAAATCATTACAAGAATTCAAGAAAATAAAAATAAAGCCTTATTGCTTTATAGTCATCTTGCAAAATTAATAATTGAGAATTCTTTTTCAATAAATAGCATAATTTATTAATATTTCCTGTGATATGGTTGCCTGAATTTAAGCTTTGATCAACTTCAGCTTTGAAAATCTAAGGGGTTGTTTGGGGTGTTCTAAATAAGTGCACTTTTTATTTTTTTTTTGACTAAAGAGTTGAGGAAAAAAATATGAATGTTTGGGTTAACTTTTTGAATTTTTCTGAAAAAATGTGTATTAAATTTTTTTTATAAAGAAGTGTGTAGGAGAAGATTAGAGATGTGTGTTGTACAGCTGTACAATCTGCACAGCTGTACAATCTGCACAGCCGAAGTGATGGTAAGAAATTATTGGCTACTTTTCGGGCATTGCATTGGACGGTTTTGTTCGTCCCGTGGGGGCCATCACGAGTCCCATTTTGATAATCTGAACCGTTCAATGTGTAGAATTCGTCGAGTACTATATGTCTGTAAAAATCACGTTGATTGGATATCGATAGCTATCTGATCAGATTTGTTTTTTTTTCAATCGTTAATTATAACACCGTCAATTTTTTTATACAAAATTGATTTGCATTGCTGGGAGGTAAAGTGTTTAAGAATTGAATTATTGAAGAAAGATTAGAGTTGGAAAAAAGTATACATAAACCATAATCAGGATCATAACTATACATTGCTGTTTGGTAGAGATGTGGGAAAGTGTTTATAGCTTATGCCATAACTGTACATTGCTGGGAGGTAAAGTGTTTAAGAATTGAATTATTGAAGAAAGATTAGAGTTGGAAAAAAGTATACATAAACCATAATCAGGATCATAACTATACATTGCTGTTTGGTAGAGATGTGGGAAAGTGTTTATAGCTTATGCCATAACTGTACATTGCTGGGAGGTAAAGTGTTTAAGAATTGAATTATTGAAGAAAGATTAGAGTTGGAAAAAAGTATACATAAACCATAATCAGGATCATAACTATACATTGCTGTTTGGTAGAGATGTGGGAAAGTGTTTATAGCTTATGCCATAACTGTACATTGCTGGGAGGTAAAGTGTTTAAGAATTGAATTATTGAAGAAAGATTAGAGTTGGAAAAAAGTATACATAAACCATAATCAGGATCATAACTATACATTGCTGTTTGGTAGAGATGTGGGAAAGTGTTTATAGCTTATGCCATAACTGTACATTGCTGGGAGGTAAAGTGTTTAAGAATTGAATTATTGAAGAAAGATTAGAGTTGGAAAAAAGTATACATAAACCATAATCAGGATCATAACTATACATTGCTGTTTGGTAGAGATGTGGGAAAGTGTTTATAGCTTATGCCATAACTGTACATTGCTGGGAGGTAAAGTGTTTAAGAATTGAATTATTGAAGAAAGATTAGAGTTGGAAAAAAGTATACATAAACCATAATCAGGATCATAACTATACATTGCTGTTTGGTAGAGATGTGGGAAAGTGTTTATAGCTTATGCCATAACTGTACATTGCTGGGAGGTAAAGTGTTTAAGAATTGAATTATTGAAGAAAGATTAGAGTTGGAAAAAAGTATACATAAACCATAATCAGGATCATAACTATACATTGCTGTTTGGTAGAGATGTGGGAAAGTGTTTATAGCTTATGCCATAACTGTACATTGCTGGGAGGTAAAGTGTTTAAGAATTGAATTATTGAAGAAAGATTAGAGTTGGAAAAAAGTATACATAAACCATAATCAGGATCATCTATCATGATTTGTTTGTAATAATCTAATGATTCAAATTTAAAATCAAAATAAAACTATGACCTTTTCTATCTTTTGCTAATGAGTCTTTGTGGTAAAAATTACAACACGAAAAATCATGACGGAAGACCTTTGCTTCATAAACCATCACAGAAAAGTATACAAAACATTCACGTAAGTGTAGAATGGAACAACATAATCAAGGCCAAATGAGGCCTTCGTACATATTAAAAAACAATTATCTGTAAAATGGTGCATGTTCAATATTTTTTTTATTTGTGAATACTGACACAAAGTTTTCTTATATATATATAATCACGAAAATTATACATTAAAGTTTACTTACATAAATTAATATGTGAAGAAATCACTACAAGAATTCAAAAAAATAAAAATAAAGCCTTATTGCTTTATAGTCATCTTGCAAAATTAATAATTGAGAATTCTTTTTCAATAAATAGCATAATTTATTAATATTTCCTGTGATATGGTTGCCTGAATTTAAGCTTTGATCAACTTCAGCTTTGAAAATCTATGGGGTTGTTTGGAATGTCCTAAATAAGTACACTTTTTATTTTTTTAGACTAAAGAGTTGAGGAAAAAAATATGGATGTTTGGGTTAACTTTTTGAATTTTTCTGAAAAATTTGTATTAAAAAATTGTATAAAGAAGTGTGTAGGAGAAGATTAGAGATGTGTGTTGTACAGCTGTACAATTTGCACAGCCGAAGTGATGGTAAGAAATTATTGGCTACTTTTCGGGCATTGCATTAGATGGTTTTGTTCGGCCCATGGGGGCCATCATGGGTCCCATTTTGATAATCTGAACCGTTCAATGTGTAGAACTCGTCGAGTACTATATGTCTATAAAAAATCACGTTGATTGGATATCGATAGCTATCTGATCAGATTTGTTTTTTTTCAATCGTTAATTATAACACCATCAATTTTTTATACAAAACTGATTTGATCATGTAGTTATCGATATCCGATCAATGTGATTTTTTACAAACATATAGTACTCGACGATTTCTACACATTGACGATTCAGATTATCAAAACAGGACCCGTGATGGGCCCCCACGGGCCGAACAGCAGTGTGTGAAAATTACACCAAAACTGTACAATTTTTCTTAACAAACGCTGCACAGCGCTAAAAATACATGATTGCTGAGTTGTACTTTTGTGTGAAAAATTAATTTTTTAATATATTTTTTGGTGAATAGTGATAATTTTTTAATTTTTTGAGTAATTTTTTGACTTTTTATCTTTTTGAGGAGATGCCAAACTTGGCCTTCATTTTTCTAATCAACAATATTTTATAAACAATCCTTGCATTTTTTTTTATCGGCAAAAGAAAGAAACCTTTATTGATAACAATCAAAATATTACATCAATAAAAGGGTGATGAGTACAAAGAGCATCATAACGAAATAAAATGATCCCAATTAGGTTGGTACTAAGATACACATTCAATCACTTGCTAGCACATCATCAAGAATTGATGATAAATAATTCACCAACTCAATTTAACGAGATGCATGCCCAATCACTTGCATTTGACAAACAACTATTTGTACTTTTAAATAATTCACTACTTCAATTATTTTTTTAATTGTTTCAGTAAAACTTCATTTAAAAGTAATGATATAGTAAAAGTTATGTTATTTGGAGCTCTATTTTTAAAAGCCGCCTTGCTTGCCTGCCCCTAGGATGACCTTGGAGAAAAGAATTATGATGATGTATCGATTCCCGGGTGGATGGGTCGGACCGGCCCAGGTTCTCCAGAATCCGGCTCAGGAAGGCTGGCTCCGTCAGATGACCTGCAAGCAAGTTCAGGGGGGGAACGGGGTAGTCCCCCAGTGAACCCTCCGGTGCAAGAATTAGAAGAGCAGAGTATGAAAAGACTGTATATCGAGAGATCAAGAGAGAGAGCAACCTAACCTTCTTTTTTTCCTCTTATCCTTGCTTATATCCTTTGGTCATCATTTTTCCTGTCTCTTGTGACGTGCTTTTTCCGCCGAAAGCCTGTGCCATAGCTCATCTTGTTTAGGGTGATGGAGGCTCTGTTCCGGCGGGGAGTGCTGTTGTAATAAATGCTGTGATGGGTTGCATTAATGGTGATGTGTTGTGATAATAACTCTGCAGATCTTTGTCTGCTGATGTGGCCCGTGTCCCACCTGCCGTGTGCCTAAATGCCGTTGGCCCTTCATGCCTAGGTGGCCTCCAGCTGTTCTGGGCCTTGTCAACCGGGTTGATATTACATATCCTAAAATTTATATATATTTATTACATATTTTAATATACGTTTTATACATTTTCGAATACTAAGAATAGCCCTAAAGGCTGTCTTTCAACATTATCCATTACAACAATACTACAATCTAAAAATATTATCTCGAACTTTTCACTCGAAACATTATTCTGTGGCTCAGATTCAGCTAAGTCATGGACTCCGCAATACAGTAAATCTCATCTACATATAACTATTCTCAATAGTTTTCTTAGCATTTTTTTTTTTTGGGGCACATAGCTTTACGGTGTGTTTGGATCATGAGAAAAAAGTAGAACAATTTGAGTGAAATTTGAGTTAATTTTTTTACTCTATTTCTCCTTTCTCTTTCCAAATTCTTATTCAAATTCATAATTTAAATACAATTTTAGCGTATCTAGTAATGTACATTGGGAGAATAAGTTCAGAAAGAAGATGACAAGAAGTCATGTTTGTTGTCTTGCCATGCTGCTATTTGATCCCATGCTCAATAGGGCATCTTGTACCCCCCTGACTTGGTCCATTGCTTGTGGATTCCTACACTAGATCTCATATTATGAAGTGAGGATTTTTTTTTTTTTTTTTTTTTTTTTTTTTTTCCATTCTTTTAAATAAGAATGAGATTTGAAACTTGACATATTCAACATTGAGAATAGTTCCATTCTTGAGTTTGTTACAATCCCATATCAAAACACAACAGGCTTAGTTATTTATAAATCTTTTAAGTATTTTTACTTTATAAGTCAATTTTCAAGGGTGAATTCTATACAAATTCAGCTTTGTGATTCGAGCCACAAAACGATTGAATACTCATAAGTGAATGAACTCGCCAAAAAATGAAGTTTCTCCCCTCCTTAAAATTTATGTAATAAAGTTCTTCTTTAGATAAAAATATTATCATATGATCAATTTATGATAGTTCCACTATTAAGACATTACACTGAATTATTTAATTTTTATCGTCTCTGTTTTCTTAGACCAATATGAAAACTCACTCATTAGGAAACTCAACTAAAATGCGAACTCACACCCTAAAATAAAAATAATTTTTTTATTATGCTAAATGCCATAGTTAACAAATTTAAAATAAGTACATAGTTTTCATAAAAATGTAAAACTATGTGTTAACACGGTTTTAATTTTGTTAATTAATATTTTTAGAAAGTCATTAACTAAGGCTATGTAAAACTATGGCTTTTTTTTTTTTTTTTTGTTGCTATTTTAGTCACAAAAAGACAAAATATATTAAAAAGTCAATAAAACAAAATATCATATCAAAATTATAATTATTTTTATTTTTTTTCTCACAAAAATCGAAAAAGTCATCATAAATGAGATTTTTTCACTCCAAATTAAAAAAATTAAAATTTTTATCATCTCTATTTTCTTAGACCAATATGAAAACTCACTCATTAGGAAACTCAACTAAAATGCGAACTCAAACCCTAAAATAAAAAAATAATTTTTTTATTATGCTAAATGCCTTAGTTAACAAGTTTAAAATAAGTACATAGTTTTCATAAAAATATAAAACTATGTGTTAACATGGTTTTAATTTTGTCATTAATATTTTTAGAAAGTCATTAACTAAGGCTATGTAAAACTATGGCTTTTTTTTTTTTGTTGCTATTTTAGCCACAAAAAGATATAATAGATTAAAAAATTAATAAAACAAAATGTCATATCAAAACTATAATTATTTTATTTTTTTTCTCACAAAAGTTAAAAAAATCATCATAAATGAGATTTTTTCGCTCCAAGTTAAAGAAGTCAAAATGTCAAAAAGTCAACTCACATTTCAAACGAAGGCTAAACCTATTAAACACAGGGAAAAGAAAAGAAAAGAACCAATCATGCTTAGCTAGGTTTTGCATCATAAGTGTAAAATGGTGTTGGTCAAACAAATTGCTAGAAAAAGAAGAGAAAACGAGAAAGAAAAAGTCAAACAAGATGGGTAACTTGGTCATTTTAGTTGGAGTGGAAAATAAGGCTGTATGGGTGCATGTTGACATTTATTAACAATAAAGTCATGCCTTGTAAATGACAAAGTATGACATTTTATGTGTGTAAATAAATAAATAACTAATTAAATAAATATATTAACAATCAACATGACAACAAGTATACGCATGTTGTGGTTGGCTATTTGGTAACACAGAAAAACAAAGAGGCCGTAGACCGGGCGAATTGGGATCACTGCTGTGTTTGTTGTGTCTTATTTTATGGTGTATTATGAATTTATTTTTATAATCTGAATCGTTCATGTTATAGGGTTTGTTGAGTATTTCATGCCTATAAAAAATTATATTAATCGGATATCAATAAGTATATGATTGATAACCAAAAAATAAACAAGAAGTTTTTCTTTTGAAAAATAGTATAAAAATATGCAATTCGATCATATAGTTATTGAGACCCGATTAATATGATTTTTGATGGGCATGAAGTACTCAACAAATCTTACAAAATGAACGATTCAGATCATAAAAATAAGCCCATAATACATCTCAAAATAAAGTACAACACTCACTGCTGTGCCTTTGGCAGTGGCCGGTTAAAGCAGTACACATGCGATGCACGTGTCAAGATTTGTAGTTTATGAATAAAGAAATCGAATCGAAATGGTAAATGTTTGTTGATTTTTTAAATATTTGAATCAATTTAATTTTTTCACATTACAGTTTTTAAATTGATCAATTGTTAAAATATTATTGAAAAAAAATCAAAAAAGATTACAAAATTTTCATATTCACACCTAAAAAAACATTTACATGTATATTCTATTTGAAGTTTCTTTGATACTGATTTGATTAAACAAAGACATACCACCCCATACGGAGACTTTGTTACAAAGAGGTACCTTGTCTGTCTGCATATTTTATCTTCTACGACAAAGACTTGTGTAGTGGACAAAAGGGTATTGGTTTAATGAAAATACAATAATGCCATATTTTTATATTAAAAAAAAGAGAGGAAAGTGTCAAATTTTTTAATTTATAATACAAATTTAAACTTAATATGATGTGGGTCATATTAATAATTAATTTTATCCACATTTTAAAATTTTGGACATTTTTCTAAATGTTTTTTTGAATATATAAAATGAAAAAGGTTGAGTACACAAATTTTAAAGTTTGATTCTATGAAATTCCTCAGTGTACCTAACGCAACTAATATGGGGAGTGTTTGGTGGAAATTATTTTAAGTTAAAAGTTAATAAATAAAAAGTAGAAGTTAAAAGCATCCCTCCTCTCAGCTTATGAAAAATCAACTTTTTTTAATTTATTTAAACTATTTTTACCTAATAAGTTATAAGCATAAACTGTATCAAACAATCTGCCACCCCTGTAGAGTTGTTAATGGAATACAGTCAAGTACATAAATCAAAATTATAATCAAATAACAGATATACTATTATATATAACTTGTTCAACAATTCCAATCTAAAATTTATACAAATGTTGAAATGACAACAAATCTATTTCAATATTGCTCTTTTTAAAATTACATTATCAAATTTTGAATATCAGCTGTTTGTTTTGTATAATTTGAGATCTATCAAATCATTACCTATTTTGTGTTTTTGCGATTAAAATAGTCCCAAGCTCACATGCCAAGCATAATCATTATGTTTCGCATGTGAAATTATGACTATTTTAGCCATAAAATATAAAATAGATTAAAAAAATCAATAAGATAAAATATCACGTTCAAACCACAATCATTTTACTTTTTTTTCAAACAATTTTTTAGCCAAAGTTAAAATAATTAAAAAATTAAAAAATCAAAATGCCAACTCACTTCCCAAATGAAGGCAATATTAATTTGATCATCTAAACATTATTGCATCTATTTTGTTGATCTTTGGGAAACTGGTATGTTATATATTCATGCCATTAAAGACCTTCAAAAACCACACGTTAGGAAATTTTCAACTTTATTTATTCATTTTTCCACCAAACAAAATCTATAAAAGGAATAAAAAATTAAAACTATCTCTGTATTTTTATAGTCAGCTAAGTGAAGTAAGTTATAGCAATTCAATGTTAAATATAGTTCACATCAGGAATAACATGAACTGAGATCAAAGAAAAGTCCAAAAAAGAAATATTTTGAATAGTTAAAAAAAAAAAAAAATGGGGTCAAACTTCTCTCAAGTTGATCTGTTCCGCCTCATAAGACCAACAATAAATCGCTTTTAAAACTCTAAACTATTCATTTTATAAAGACTTCCATGTATAGCATTTAAAAAAAAATTATCATATTTATTTCTAAAAAATTGATGATCAATTTTTAAAAATGTACTTGTTATCTATTTTTTTTTAAAAAAAACAAATACAATAAAATAAATATGTTACAATTATTGAATTAACCTAATTTTTTTCATATTGAACTTGGAATGAGCTCCAACCCAAACAAATATAAAAGGAATAAATAGGTAGTTAGGAGTAACCAAACTTATTTACTACAAAATCAAACTCCAACTATAAATTTATTGTTGTAAATTAATATATATATATATATATATATTACAACTCAGTATCATAACTACTTACAATCCTACTTCAACCACTTACACTTCCCACAGGTTATCATATTTCAATACAAAATAACACAAATAAACTAAAATTAAATCAAAACTTAGAAAAGAGAAAATATCCAATCATTTATTACTTCAATAAATTTATTAGTATCATAACTAATACCAAATCATCATTCTGCAACACAAAACATATCTAAAAAAATTTCAAAAGTTAATCATTATCATTACCAAAAAGAGAGATAAATAAATCCACCCAACAAGACTTATATCTAATTATCCCAACAAATAAATAAATATTGCTACTCAGGTCTAAAAGTTAAACTCACTTTGTATACCCAGTGACATGTTAAAAAGAGGATTAATGGACACATTACTGGGTTTACAAAGTAAAATTTTACACACTTTGTAGACCCACTTTGTCAACCAATCTTCTTAACACATCACTGACTCTACAAAGTGGGTCTAAAAAATAAAATTTTACATCATTTTCCTAAATAATAACATGAGGCGATGAATGGGCCAAGCGAACATACCAATGTGTATCCATGTTAAGACTTAGAGCCACCGATTTAAAAGATAGCATTTGAGCCTAAATAAAACCTAGATAAAAACAATGGCGAAGCGTTTGGTAATCTATCAAAAAGTAGCTTTTTTTTTTTACATAGGAGCTGGCTTGGTAACAAACAGCTTTTTGCCTTAAGCCTGACCAACCAAACACGCCCAAGATTTTTCGATTTAAAAGTTCAAAAGCCTACTTTTACGGTGTGTTTGGTTGGAGGATTTGAGGAGGGATTTGGAAAGGAAAAAGGAAAAGTTAGGTGAAATGTGAACAAAATATACCTACATTTCACCTAGTTTCACACACCTTTTTCCTTTCCCTTTCTATTTCCCTTTTCCTTTCCAAATCCCTCCCCAAATCCCCCAATCAAACACAGCATTAGGCTGCTACCAAACAGAGTATTAGATGCTAGATTAGGCCATATACATCTCTGTTCTTTTGATTAAGACCAATTTTCTTCAATCAGTAACTGATTACTACACAACAAAAGTTTAAATCCTTTCTCCAAATAATTACAAAAACAATGACATCTCGGGAGATGGAATGAAGTTGAAAATACCTTCACCAAACAGTTCAAACAATGAGACCAGAAGACGGCCAGAGTTTAGGTCATCCTTCCAAGCCTGATTGAGAACAGCCGACATCTTCAAAGCTTGATCACCACCCCTGCTGCTGCTTACTCTACTTCCGCTGCTACCTGAAATGCCCTCGCTAGGGATCCTTCTAGAAGATGACGATGATGATGGGCCCGCTTCAGAATCACCCAAAGGTGCTGCAACTCCTAGGTCTCCTCGGATATCTGATGGCATGGAATTGTTAGACTGTATGACCATTGGGCCATCGGTAGCGACTTTCTTGTGGGGAGGCTGCTGCTCCAAGAGATCCGCATTTGCCTTGCGTTTATTGTCTTGATGGATTTTAAACAAGGAATCAAGATCAGCCCAGAAAATATTTAAATAAGTGAAAATTGAGTGTGAATAGTAGTATCATGGTGTATTCATTGCTTGGTTAGAGAAACATATATTTTCTGGAAGCCTATACCAAGTCTTTAGCCTAATGCCATTAAAGAGAACTCCTAGAATGAGAAGAGTCTGGCTGTTCCCTGAGAAAGCTATTCTGGTCATTTTGGAAGATAAGAATGTCCGATATTGACTTCAGAATTTTGATCAATCTTGACCCGAGCTGTAGCCTAAGCGGTCATGGGATACTAAGATGCCAATGAGGTGAGATTTCAAGTTTGAGTGAATGGAATAAATAAATCATTCTTACCCAATTTAGTTGAAAAAATTCTACAACTCAATGACGTCTTCATTGCTGGAAAATTCTTATTCTTCCTGTGCTTTTTACTTTCAAGATTTCTATTTTCTCAAACTTCTTATGCAACTGTGAACTGGAATGCTTTCTTGGCAAAGCTTGAGCCCTAACTGTTACAATATTGGTTAATCTTATATTTCAAAAGCGGATTTAAAAAAAAAGAAGCATATACTTGAAAAGTTCTTACTTGTCCAAGTCTCTACCGATTGGATAAGATTTATTGTACCACAACAAGATCAATAGTAATTTGACATCAGAAGTGAAGGATTCAACTGGTAGAACTTAGCGATTATTTGCATACTTTTTCTGTCACGATTTTCATCCAGTTCTCTTCTTATTTTAACATAATTTGTGTTAAAAAAAAATTATACTAAAATTTAAATTCTGCCCTAAAAACCAAGCACGCCATTTTTTATAGGACAAGACCCTGTAAAACAGTCAAATCTCGTCTACTCTAAGCCAAATCCATCAACAGACCTGAATACATCCTATGTATCTTCAATTCTTTTCTTTCTTTTTTTTTTTTTTTTAACCAAAAAAAAATAAAAATAAAAAGATCACTCAATTCTTATCATTCAATTCTTACTCTTACATGCCATATACGATATTATAAACAGCATTACCTTCACATCATAAATGGCACCGCTTCTGCTTGCCATGCCAGATCCATTTCATTATATCACTAGATGAGGATGCAACATTCTTCCACCAAACGATGATGCTTCAAAAGGAGGCCCTATTTGGTATGAATAACGATGGCACAACCCTTTGTAACAGTAAGGGAAAGAATGTGACGGGCAGCACAACCTCTAAATGTGTCTACATACCAAGCATACCTAGTCATGCATGTATTGCTTTTCTACTCCTAAAAGGCGTCATCTGAAAAACATCACTCACACAATCTAAAAGTATCCAACCAACAAATTCATTCAACTGCTGTAATACCTCAACCAGTGTGGTCCCTACCCAGTCAAAAACCCGTTTTCAAATGCATAGTTGTTTTATTTGATTGTTGATTGATATTTTGGTGGTTGATAAATGCTCATGACATGTAGAAATTGCAATTCAGACCCCATATGTACAAATGAGAAGTGGTATGGTGGTTAGGAAAACAAAAAGTATTCATAACACTCTTACTTGGCATTGCGGTAACAACTCTTCCATTGGTCCTCCAGACAGCATTTGGAGGCAGGGATGATAAATGGGGGAACAACTTCAGCCGATCATATATGCATTGACCTGAAGCACGCTGAAAGTGTTTGGTCTCATTACAAGGATTTCATACCTGTCTTTCATAATGATCATGCCATAAAACAATGCAGGAATCATGCCACAGAGTACACTCACCAGCAGAGCCCCATAAACACGCCAAGCTTCGTACCTCTTCATCTCATTCTTTTGCTTTTCTAGAAGCATCTCTGGTTCAAGAAGTTTCATATATGTCTCCAGATTTGGCAGAACAAGAAGGCGGACCTGCCCAGAGTCGCAAAATTGAAAAGCAATTACAAACTACTCAGAACTCCATTAGAAAAGTAGAAACAATATAGAATTAAACATAAGAATAAGTGAAACATATAGGGGGTGTTTGACAAGAGCTTTTTTTGGACTTTTTGGGCTAAAATCTACAAAAAGACAAAATAGGCTAAAATAGTCAATAAGACAAAATGTCACATCAAACCCATAATTATTTCACTTTTTCTCTCACAAACATCCCATTCAACTACAAAAAAATCCAACTATCTTCTCAAACACAATAATTTTAGCCTACTAAAATAGCTAAAAACTAAAATAGCCTACTAAAATAGCAACTTTCCAAACACCCACATAATAACAGTTGAAAATGAATAGATGGATGCATATTCATAAGGGATCTATTAGGATTTTTTAAGTGTTGGCTGTCAGGCTACCTAATGCACAACCCTCCTTATCCAGACTAGAGATGGCTATGTAAAAGAGAAAGCACTAAGCACGACACAGGCAGAGTTTGAAAATAAATAGCAGAAAGAACAAAAATTCCATTACAAAAACACCGGATAAAAGAAAAGGAGAGAGGACAAGAGAGAGGTAAAAAGCATAAGAGTTAACAACAGTGTAAATTGTCTCTTAATTTCTTTTACTCTGCTTTGGTTCAAAAAAGAAGGGGAACTTTTAGTTAAACAGTTTGTCTTTTCACATGATTGAAGATAAAAGTAAAAATGAAAAGATATGACAAAAAATCTTTAAATAATATAGATTGAAAATATTTCCAAACTAGAAACTCAGAGAAATGAAGGAAGATGAACAAAAACTTTGAAGTGTTCCATTCTCTAGACAAACATTTCGTTACCTTCCTTGTACAACTGACTGATGAAAACTTTAAAAATCAACTCACTATTACAGATTTCAACATGAAAAACAATGAATCTAATTAATATTGAGAAATACCAATATAGCTGTAATCAACATTTTATACAATATAAAAACAAGGCCTGCGAAACAAATTTTCTCTTTTTAAAACTGAACTCACAACTCCACACTCAAATTATAATTCTAAAATTAAATCAAACGGAGCCAAGTAGTTTCCAACATGTATTCAATAATAATAAGATGCCTCAAGAAGCATGAATGCAGGGAGTACCACATTAGGTCCTAGAGCTGCCAACCCCTGTATAGCACCATAGTGTTGAGTCATTGCCCTTTTTGGGTCCAAGAGTGTGTGGACCAAAGTCTTTGTCAAGCGTGTCTGGAGATTATTATAAACATGCCCAAATCTGCAATAGTCATAAATTAGAAATCCAATAATAAAGAAAAAAAATTAAAATAAGATCTCTGAAGGGAAATACTTAATATATAAAAATAAATAAAAAGATATCCGAGCGGAAAGCAACGTGAAATGTATTGAAAAACTCTTTTTTTATTCAGTTTATTTTTCCCCAATATTTGCAAGGTAGGCATTCAATGAACCAGATGGACAGGAAAGCTGTTTAACTGGGGTTTCATTCAGGTCAGGCTTGTGTATCATTTACTATTATTAATATCTAGAAGGTGACTAATCAAAAATAATAATATCTAGAAGATGACTGACGACTCCAGTCAATCTACAATTTGAACCAATTATCATTTGGTTTGCACAAGATTTGTACACTGACTGAATTTAGACCATGTTTGGATGGCAAGAATGGAGAGGCGGAATGGAAATCTCATTCCCAATCTCTTTCATTCCAATTTTTGCGTGCGTCCAAGAATGGGAATGTGATTCCTAGTTCAGTTTTAAGGTGGAGTGACGTTAACACACTAAGTAGGAATCCTATTCGCCCATCCCAATAGGAATCTCACATTCTTGGAGGAATGTAACATAATTAAGAATAAAACAAGTAGATTGGCCTACAATATATAACATTATATCATATTCCTGTACCCCTAACATTCTTGTATTATTACTAATAATGCGATTCCAGGCAATAGGATTCCCATTC
The DNA here is from genome assembly GCF_004153795.1 of Camellia sinensis. NCBI lineage: Eukaryota > Viridiplantae > Streptophyta > Magnoliopsida > Ericales > Theaceae > Camellia > Camellia sinensis. The sequence continues at coordinate 45,668 of NW_021024833.1, read as the reverse complement.
CTTTTTTATGTCTACCATCCAAACACAGCCTTGGTGTCATCCGGGTTACAAGTCAGTATTACAAGGTTAAACCTAAAACCTTATCATGTGAAACTTCATTAATTGCTGAAATCTGCATAACGTTTGAAGGAAGTCAAAATTGATATTATCAGTGGAAATACATATGTTCCAGGGCAGGTGGGAAGAGTAACGACAGCAGAAGATAAAATAAAAGAAATTATAAGAACCTCTTGCAAATTGAAGCAACCAAGTTTGCTGTGAAGTCTCTAAGTTCCCAGTGGTTGTCAGCAAATCGGTTCCCTAATCTCTTTGCAACAAGGCAGGTAACAACCGATGGCATCAACTGGTGTAGCTGAGAAAGAAAAGACTGCCTAATTAGATATACACCTACTGCCAGACCAAAGCATGCCAAATGTGCAATTTACTGTAGACCCTACTAATGGTCATCATGTAACCGATGGCATCAACAGACTTACATAAGGTTCTATGTGTATGTGCGGATTCTGGAGAAGGCTCCCAACAAGACGCATCAGAGCAAACAACAGATGGAAATTGTTTAAACCACGGGAAACCTGATATTACTCAAAAACAAATTAATAATAATAAATATAGTGGAATGAGCAAGAAAATGCTACAAAATTTCAAATGTTTTATCTGAAATATTTAGCCTCCAAAATACCTCATCGGCAATAAAGTAGGTAAAATAAGGAACTAAAGGATGAAGTCCTGAGTCTGTTGCCAAACTCTCCAAGGCTTCCTTGAAAAGGACCGAGTCAGACCTAGTCACAGCAAGGTCGGTGATTTTATCGAAGTATAGCTGTACCAGAAAGAAGTATAATTAAATAATTTCATAATAGGAGAAGAGGAGCAAACAAACACATGTATCTGTGTGGAAAAAAATAGTAAAGCATATACCTGAAGCTCCCTAGACAATACATGTTTAACAGGTAATTTAATGTCGACAGGAAGATCATCTTTCTGCTCAGGTTTTTTGTTATCAGAAGGAGCAGCAATAACTACAATTGCACAATCATTTCAAATATAAGCACCTCTTTATGGGCTCTAGTAGCTACAAAATGGAAGGGGTTCAAGTAAATAAGATCTAGTAGTGATTGAATCCTTCTAGTCTTCCAAATAAGAAAAATGTTTTCATATATTCTGTATGTCCAATTGAACTTTTAAGTTATGTATAGACCTTCCACAGGAGCATTTTCTGGAATAGCAGGTTGTACACCTTCAATAGCCAGCCAGTGACAAACAATTGAAGTATCAAGTGGTGCTTTTGGCAAAGGCGCTTCAATCACCTACATGTCAAAATTTAAGGAAAAAAATCAATCAATAAATAAATAAATAAGAAAAGAAACATGGAAAAATGATCCAGCCAAATTAAGACAGTCGGCATAAAAAGCAATCTCTTACATCTTTAAAATCCAAATCCTTGTCATCAATGTAAAACAAATCCTTGTGTCCAACAGCTCTTTTGAACCGTAAAGGATCCCCGGAGGCAAATCCATAAATTGGCTGAGTCAAAAATAGTGGCCAGAATATTAGACACTCAGATTAGAAACACTAAACTTTTACAAAAAGGAAAAGTAAAAATAACGAAAGAAAATATAAGGAAAAGGGAAATTTCAATATTGCCACATAAAAGCTTTTTTTTTTAAGCAAATCAGAGTCATCATCTAGATATTCCACATCACATGCATTGAGCAGTGGCAAGCTATAAGCAAATATATTTTAGCCATGCAAAGGTCAACCAGAACTGTCAACTAAGTTGGTTAACCAGAATTAAGGTAGGACACCTTGATTGTAATTTAGTCATTCTAATCAGAAATAATCACTTAAATTGCAAATTGACTGTAATTTAGTCGTTCTTGTTTCTACTTGTGAAGATTAAGCCAAAACTGAAGAATCCTGGTTGTTCCCTATCAACCATGCAATGGTAATTATGGTCAACCATGGCTATTTAAGCACAATCCTATAGGAATATAAATAGAACATAGGAATTAACACAGTGCAAAGCTATAGCATTGAATATTTTTGAAATGGAATTACCTCAACATTTCTTAAGCTGAGTGCGCTATCAACATCATCTGTTGTCAACATTTCTTAGCATTGAATATATATATATTAATTATGGGTCCTTGTGAATATTGACTTGATGTTGTGTAAGATAACTCTTCACAGTTTTCTTCAAATGAAAGTAGAAAATTTAGGAGCCCTTTCACAAAATAAAACGTATCTGTACATAATGCAATAAGGGAAACTGATGACCACAATATTCGAAAAAATAATTAAAAAACATGTAAGAAAAATACCTATATTCACAATGCTCAGGCCATGCACAACGAACTTTTCCATAATCCCAATAACAGTCATCTTCCCTCAAAGGTCACGCTTAGCTGTTCCATGTAAAATTTAAGAGGTAAAACAATTTAATGAAACAAAAAGAACTAAAGGTCAATCAGAACTGTCAACTAAGTTGGTCAACCAGAATTAAGGTAGGACACCTTGATTGTAAATTAGTCATTCTAATGAGAAATAATCACTTAAATTGCAAATTGACTGTAATTTAGTTGTTCTTGTTTCTACTTGTGAAGATTAAGCCAAAACTGAAGAATCCTGGTGGTTCCCTATCAACCATGCAATGGTAATTGTGGTCAAACATGGCTATTTAAGCACAATCCTATAGGAATATAAATGGAACATAGGAATTAACAGTGTAAAGCTATAGCATTGAATGTTTTTGAAATGGAATCACCTCAACGTTTCTTAAGTTGAGTGCGCTATCAACATCATCTGTTGTCAACATAGTTCTCTTTGAATGATGCATGCATTTGATTGCCTCCTGCAGAGTTTCACAACAAAAAGTATTATTAAGTCCCACCATCTGTGCATGAAAAATGACATAGAGAGAAAGAGAGAGATTATGTTAATCATTCTTTATTTATTATTTTTTTTTCATATATATATATATATATATTAATTATGGGTCCTTGTGAATATTGACTTGATATTGTGTAAGATAACTCTTCACAGTTTTCTTCAAATGAAAGTAGAAAATTTAGGAGCTCTTTCACAAAATAAAATTATAGGGCAGATTAGTGGTATTGCAAACTTTGAGCAGCTAAAATTTTTAGAATTAAAGATGTTTTTCATTCTATGTTAAAATTTAAAATCACAATGGATTAAACTTATCAACTATTCAGCATAGTCAGCAACACTCTGCTTGAAATTTTAAGTGGTAGCTAATGTACATTACCAAATGCGGTTATGAATATATCACTAAAATCTCAGTTAAAAGCACTTAATGGGTTTACAAAAAGAACCATACTCAAATACAAAGGAAAATGTTCTTCCATTATACATTCATAAACATAGACATTATATTATAATTATTTTTTTGATTTTAATGATAGGGTATCCAGGTGAACCTCAACTAATCCCAAGATCCATGCAAAGCACCCCTCCACGCAGGTCAGGCGAATCTCAAGCGTGGCCCCTAAGAGATTGATAGCACTCAATAAGAGTCAAACCTTAACTTGATACTTCATGAGGCACCAAGGGCCAAGTGACTGACCACCAAGCCAACATCTAGTGGCTGTGGCATAGTTTTCAGTGTGTGTCAAAGAAGTATTGGAATGTCCCAAATGCATTGGAATTTGGCAATAAGCATATTATCCTAAAAGGCTTCCTTATCTCATTTGAATAACTAACTAGCAATTGCACATCGGTATGTGCTTATTGAAGACTTTAATGCACTTGAATGGCATTTCCACTACATATTGCAGCACTTCATTCAATACCTAGTTGTATCAAAATCCTTTGATGGCAAACCATGTACGAGACTAAAAACATGACAATTAACTCATTAAACCATGACAACGACAATGACAATTAACCATGAAAACTACAATGACAATTAAACCATGACCGTTAACTCATTAAACCATGAAAATAAACTCAAAATTTAATGTCATCTGGCATACTCTAAACAATGCATTACTGTCATGTTTCAAAATAAACTACAGAAAAGCATGATGGTGCAGCACTGCCAGCACATTCAAATTACCTGCATTATTTCACGCATACGGTACTCCACATCAGGAGCAAGAGCAAGTGCAACATCTGGAGATAGGCTATTAATCCCAATGCTTTGCGCTATGACCTCAATAGTCTCCTTCGGCACAATACTCATTTTATTCTCTCTAAAGCTATTTCAGAAATCAAGCACCTCTTACATTCACACAATTCTGTAACAAAAAACAATTGGTGTGTTAAGTTGTAAAGTACCCTAATTGGAAGCCTCCCTTAAGCATGACTGCCTGAGATAGGATTCACCATTGTTTGAGCCTATGAAACACGGACACGGACATGGGAATTTCCAAAACATGGGGACACTGACACAGTGGGGGACACGACAATTTTTTTTTTATATATATTTTTATGTGTTATGTAGATTCATATTACATTCATCCTAAATCAAAATTAACAAACACTAAAATAGTAACATTAATTCAATAAATATAACCACTACATTTAAACAAATTAATAGATCATCCATTCACAAAAAAGTCATCCACAGTGGCTTATCATCTTCAGCATCAAAGCCAGATGGTGTGTTATTGGTAGAATTTGAACTAGACATTTTTCCTATAAATTATAATCATTATAAATTAACATTAACATTAACATTAGAGGGGGAAAAAAATTACATACTCTGTATATATATATAAACTTATAATTTTTTTTTAAAAAAAATACAATTTTAGAGATATAGATACATATATATAAACATATATACAGAGACAGAGCATGAGAAACAGAGAGAGAGAACGAGAGCAAGAGAGAAAGAGAAACAGAGAGAGCGAGCGAGCGAGAGAGAGAGAGAGGGGGGGGCTTACCTTCGAAGTCTTCGATCGACTGGATGGAGGTGGATCGACTGGTTCAATGGATCGGGGTCTTCGATCGACTGGATGGAGGTGGATCTACTGGTTCGATGGATGGGGGTACACAATTTTATACATCGTTGCCCTTTTTTTTTTATTTTTGAATATTACACCCAAATAAATATAATAAAATTAAAAATGAAGCCACCATCTGATATGCGTGTCCCTATTGTGTCTCCTACATTAAAAAAAAAAAAAAATCATTAAATTAAAAAAAAAAAAAAAAAAAAAATTCATTAAATTAATTTATAATGATGTCAATGCACTTAAATTCAATCACACAGTCGCCCTGTTTTGTACAATTTTTTTCAGTTTATTTCAATTTTTAGTTTAATTTAAGTTATTTTGATGTGTTTGGCTTAGTTTAACAATGCAACTTATACCTTTTTGTAAGTCAGAAATCAGATTATTCTTTGAGTGGGACAGGAGAAACTTAGGCCAAGTTTGGCATCTACTAAATAATACAAAAAGTCAAAAAGTCATTATCCTATTTAAGTCACATCATCTTATTTAAATCACATCACCTCTCTAATACATCACATCAAACCCAACCCAAACTCAACCCATATAAGCCAATAAGTCAAAAAGTGTACTTTTTTAGAACATCCAAAACCAACCCTTAATTTATAAGTCAGAAATCAGTTTATATTCATAGTTATAAGCTATAAGCTCTTAACGCATAAGCTATAAGTACTTTCACACAACTCTACCAAACAGGGCCATTATATTTATTAAAAAAACTAGTATGTTTGGGATGACTTTTTGACTTTTTACGAAAAAATGTGCAAAAAGTAGATTTTTAATTCTTCAATCCGGAACCGAACCGCGGATTTAAAAAACCAATCCAAACCTATCGGATTGGACTGGACTGGATCGGATTACGGATTTCACGGATTGCTTGCTCAGCCCTACTTTTAGTGGTCTCAAGTATTTTTGCAAATTCAATCACACATTATATCTATTAAATAAGTGCATTGACATCATTATAAATTGAAATTTTTTGTGTATAAATTAAAATTTTTTTTGAATAAATTCAATCACACATCACTATATGTGAATTTCAATCAAATCAATAAAGATAAAAGTCTAGATCTCAAAAAAATATATTTTTTAATATAATTAATTAATTAGTGGGTCGGACTGGCCCCGATTGAAAAATATAAATCTCAAGTCCAGTCTAGCTTATTATTATATCGAACTGAAAATGTTAGCCCATCCTGGCCTTATAAGCTAAAATAACATTCCCATGACCTAAAAAAATAGGACTGGGCCTAGCGAGATGGGTAGGGCAATGTGACATATCTACTCCTAAATTTGAAGAGATAGACAAATAGCGTGAATTCAATAGATAGTTGTCATTTTGGACAAATTGTATTATGTTGACTCAAAGATATTAGAACTTAAATTTGGGCCTCAAAAGATTTAGTTCTTTTGGACAAATTGTGTCCTGTTGACTCAAAGATATTAGAACTTAGGCATCGTTTGGGAACAGACTAATTTAGTAACTTTTTAGCTATTTAACTAAAATATGAGCTAAAAAAAACTAGTATGTTTGGGATGACTTTTTGATTTTTTACGAAAAGATGTGCAAAAGTAGAGAGAAAAGAGAATCTTTGACTTTTTGGTATAAGTTGTTGGCTTTTTAGCTAATTTTTAGTAATTTTTTGACTTTTTAACTAAAATAGAGAGTTCCCAAACGAGGCCTTAAACTTAATGGCCCAAAAGATTAAGAAATGAGCTTATGGCCTGAATTCTCTATTTTTTCTTTTAATTTAATTTTTCTAATTTTTTAAAATTTCAATACTCAACTTTTTGTGATTGGTTATCATTGATGCAAAAAAGTCAAAAACAAATTTCAAAATTGGTCCTTCAAGAATTTTGATCTATGAAACATGAGTTATACAAACATATCATACTCGTACCAGGTATTGGTATATTGTATTGTACTTATGCATATGTACCAAATACATGAAATATGTACTCAAATTTTTTCTTATTAATGTTTGAGTTACTGAGACGTACCTAGTACATAAATGCAAGTCGTATAGTATCTCAATTGAAATAGTATTTTCTTCTAATACAGAGATAAAATTGATTTCATTTGACTTTTTTTTTGTTTTTATTTTTATGCTTAGTATGATTTTAAAATTAAATTATGATTTTTAAAATGACATTTAATTTTAATTTATACCTTTACGTTTGACATTAAATGTGAATTGTAGGTTGGATTTTAACAAATTAAACCATTTAACAAATTTTTGCATTACGCCCAATTATAATAAATATATTTTTTTTACAAACGTACCTAGCTGTACCCATAACCATGCCCTACTTTTTAAAATTTTTTACCATACTATACACGAAATATGTACTCAAATTTTTTCTTATTAATTTTTGAGTTACTGAGACGTACTCAGCACATAAATGCAAGTCGTATAGTACCTCAATCGAAATAGTATTTTCTTCTAATACAGAGGTAAAATTAATTTAATTTGACTTCTTTTTTTGTTTTTATTTTTATGCTTAGTATGATTTTAAAATTAAACTACGATTTTTAAGTTATTTAATATAATGACATTTAATTTTAGTTTATACCTCTACGTTTGACATTAAATGTGAATTGTAGGTTGAATTTTAACAAATTAAACCATTTAACAAATTTTTGAATTACTCCAAATTAAAATAAATATATATTTTTTACAAACGTACCTAGCTGTACTCATACCCATGCCCTACATTTTAAAAAATTGTACCGTATCGATATACACATATCGTACCAGTATTTGTACCCATACTCGTGCTTCATAAATTTTGATTTATGGTAATTATAATATGTTTACTTATTAGATTAAGATTTTTCATTTGGAATTGTGATTTCAGATCTTATTTACCAACTCATTCAATTTTTTGTAGTTTCAGATTTTATCTTGCGATTTTCAGTAGTCTACTTGCAATCAAGAATTATAGATAATTGAATATGATATGAGTTGTACTTGTAAAAATTGCTTCAAATTTTCATGCGAATTTCAGTAGTCTACTTGCAATTAAGAGTTGTAGATAACTGAATATGATATGAGTTATGTTTACAAAAGTTGATGAAATTGTTAGATTTCATTCTTTTGATACCAAATTTTTTAAATCTTTGTAGTAATTTTTTTTTTTTCCTTCATATTTTAGTCTATGTAATAATTACATTCAATATACTTTTTGTTGATATTAGAAAAAATAAAAAAATTATGAATACTTATAATTTCATTAACAACATTTTGTTTGGTGTGATATATAAAGGCCTCAATTTCAAGGTTCACTTAGGGCTCAAAAAGGTCAAGGGTTCGTCCTGAATGGTTCCCTCTTTTCTCATTCATCTTTTCTTACTATTGTGGGTGTGTTTCTTCTTCAACAGCGGACTTTAAGAAAGCATTGGTGGAAGCAGTGGAGTTAGATAGCTGCGGTAGTCTACAGACAATGGTAATGGCGTTGGCAGGTTTGAGAGCTTTACTTTGATTCAAGTTTTGTTTTTTCAAATCACATCTGTGAGGCATTGATGGTTTTTCCAAAATCGCAGTTGATTCTTTTCGGCAACTTTTGTAGCTTTTGTAAAATCTCATGTTTGACCCTTTTAAGATCTTGTTATTTTTATTTTCTTGAGTTGTATGATGTTTACTTTTATTTTAATATAACTACATTGTAGCTTTTCTCAAAATATTATATATATCTATTCTAATATATAAACTGGTGGTGATGAGACATTTATGTCTCATATTTTGAGTTTTTCTAAAAATATTATATATATATTCTAATATACAAAGTAATGGCTCCTGATGGTGAAAGAGACAAGACTTGAAACCAAAATCATTGGTTTGGCAAAATAAGTCATTACCATTTGAATAACACATAATATATATGCATATTTCTTTATTATTATTTTTATACTATTGCGTTATTTTGAATCGTACATGCATTGCGTGTGTGGCTTGCTAGTGTACATATATACTAGCAATATACATGTGCTATGCACGACATAAAACATATATTTATTAAGAATAAATTTTTCTTAGAATTGCCTTTGGAAGCCGAAATGTAGTTTTAAATTAAAAAATGTTAGAAAATCACATCCATGTGATATTATATAAAAAATTTGATAATTTTTTTAAGGTCTTTAATATTACTCATTTAGATTTTACACTTAAAAAAAATTACTTACACGAAGGTGGTGTTTGATAATCTAATTCAGTACTTAAAACTGAATATAGTAAGTGCTAATCAATTAAGATCGTTTGATAACTACCATTGATATCCCTTAAAAACTTCAGAATATAACCTAAAAGTTAATAAATTTTTAAGTGATATGAAACTTACTTAATTATAACTGAATTTATAAATACTAAACGTAAAGTATCGACATGCTCAAATCAAAATATATATATTAACATACACTATTATAAACTCACTACCAGTGCCACCTCCACTACTACTACCACCACTTTCATCACCAATGTCATTGTTACCAAAAGTACCACTATTATTTCACTACCACTATTATATCATCATCACAATCGCCACTGCCATTACTATCACTACTACAACAACCACTACAACTCTTCACTTACACAACTATTGTCACTGTTGTCACAACCACCACCATCGTCACCACCTTCTTTTTTTTTCTTTTTTTTTTATTTTAATTTTTACAATATTATCCTTCTACCATCATCACAATCATTATCCATTAATCTCTACCACTATTGACACTGGTGCTGTATCTAATGTCGACGTTGCCTCCTCTATCACTATCAACTCACAATCACAATATAAAAATTATAAGATATACAGTTTGAATAAATTTTTTAAAATTTGGTCTTATACATGTCCAACAATTTGTTTTAGTTCAACATTAATTTCTTGTTGAATAAATTTTGAACTTAAAAAATTCATCATTAAGTTTTCAATACTTAATTTTTCAATTTTCAGTTTTTAATTTTATCAAATACCGCATAAGTCATAATAAATTTTTTAAAAAATTTAAGAGGGAAATAAATTTATAGTTTTTTTTTTAATATCGGAAAGTTATTGTTAAAAAATGGTTAATTATTATACATATTTTTAAATTGCATATAATAATAAAGTACAATTAGTAAATGCTTATTTTATCATTAAAAATTCTCATCCAAACTTGATATTTTGTTGGATCAAATTGCTTAAACTTGACAAGCAACACACTCTTTATTAATATTGTTTTGATTTTTAGCTTTTAAAATTTAAATATCTATTTTTTTTTCCCCAAAAGAACAGCAATTTAATAAAATTTTAAAAAATGCTATTACATTGATAAAAGAATCAACAAAATAAATGTAAAATTTATTAAAAAAAATTGTATGGTATGTTTTTGAAAACTAACATGAGTAGGTATATGTATTGCATGTCTTGACATCATGTTTATCATTATAGTAAACGAATAAAATTTGTTGAAATTTATTTTCCATATCAATGTAATAAAAAGAGAATAATTATTAAATTTGAAAGGTAGTAATTAAGGAATTTGATATATATTACTATAAAGTGATACATAGCTAGTAGCTCTAATGGGAGCTTTAATGAGGTGAAAGATAGAGAGAGGAGTGTGGGCATCCACTTCACATGGGCACTCTCCACATTATTAAAGTTGCACCAGAGCTCTCAAATTAGAGCTCCCAAACATTATTGATCACTATAATAATGAAATATCCAATAACTATAATTATAATGAAAGGGCCAATGATTTCATGACACATGTGATTTTATAATTTTTTAATTCCAAAATCTAAAAGAATGAGTTTAAGAGTTCTAAGTTTATAAACTTAACAACGTTTCTGCTTATATTGTATAATATAAAAAAATACAAACAAGAACATTAACACTTTCTCCCTACTATAAAATGTTGAATATGAAAACTCAAACGAATGTGAGCTTAAATTGCTTGGATTATAAATCATACTAAAACGAATGTGAGCTTAAATGTAAACATGGCTCCACTGTGAATTTCTTTGATAGCCACATTCAAGATGATGTATTTGGGAATTGGATCCTCAATTCCATTTTCATGTGTTACTCTATTTTAAATTTTTATTTTTGCCACATGAATTATCTCTTTGATTATGAGTTATTAGATTGAAGACAAAGATGATCGAGACGAAAGATTCTCAATCATATATATGTTATTTCCAACGCCATGCAATGTGTTATAGAAAAAAAAAGGTAGGGAACTCAAAAAAAAAAAAAAAAAGAAAAGAAAAAATCAAAAAATATAAAATAAAAAATTAACTCGTCGTTGTTCACCATGGACGGCGATCAGATGAACCTGGAAGACAAGGTTTTGTTTGCCAAGTTTCCCACAGACGGCGCCAATTGTACGGGGAGCAAATATTCCGGCAAGCCCGTACTCCTTTCTTCCGAGCTCCGTCTCTGTCCGATCACCTGCGAGCAAATAATGGTGATCTACCCGGCGGTGTGTGGCCGGAAAAACCCTCCGACGATCAAGTTAGCACACACCTTAGGATAGAGAGAGAGAGAGAGAGAGAGAGGTTAGAGTGTAGGAGTTTTCTTACAAAATGTTCGTCGTCCCCCGTATGGGGGGCGCAGACATGCTTATATACCCTCTGCGCCCCATATCCACTCCCAGTCATCTCCTGACACGTGGCTCCGCTATCCCATCTGTCAGCATAAACCTTGTTGATCATCACCTAATCTCAACTGCCTGCCTTCTCAGCTGGAGCTCGGCAGCCGAGCTGCTCTATCCACGGCCGTGCTGTGCTTCATACCCAAGCACTTCACTGGCTAAGCCCAAGGAGGACCGGGCTAGGCGGCATCTCGGTAAAGCCTAGCCTGGGGCACCTCCTGTGGTCGGCCTTCTTGCCGATCAAACGATTACCTCGGCTGACCACGCCTTTCCGGGCGCCGGTCACTCAGCTTGACAGGCTCCACCATCGCCTAATCAAGCAGCTCGGTCTAACCAAGCACTTCCTTGCCGAGCAGCTTCTTTATGGTCTGGGGCGGCACATACTTGGCCCAACTCCTGCCCGGCCCAAGTTCTGGCAGCCCATCCCCGGGCGGATCGCCGGTCATCTCGGCCCCATGCACCATTAGGCTCTCAGCCTGCTCGGCCGTTACCTCGGCCCAATTCCAGATCATAAATCTCCCTCTCAATATGAAAATGTAATTATAATAACAACTTAGAAATCGTTTGAGAATTGACTTTTTTAATATATATATTTTTTAAAATGAAAAAAAAGTTGTGTTTGAGAATGACTTTTTTTAGTGGTATTAAAGATAATGAATCACTTACGTATTTGACTTTATTTTATTAATTTTTTAATTTTTTAATTTTTTTAGTATTTTTTTTAATTTTTTTTAAACCAAAAAAATAAAATTGCCAACGAGACTAGTGTAATGTGGGAAAGTCAAAGCATTTAAACTTGTAATTTAATACCTAGTGACACAATCCTTGCAAGAGATAATTGATTACTGAAAAATCCAAAAATCCCCTAGATATTGATTTGTGATCATCTATCTATCAATTTTAAGCAGTAAATAACAATCCCAATCAAACAATCAAGACAAAACGACACAACGATTTTAACGTGGAAAAATCATAATTGGAGCGCCTCCAATTGTGATAAAAAAAAACCACGGGCAAAAGTCACAAAACAATCCACTAAAAAGACAAAAGAAATTACACAAGTGTACTCTCAATTATCTAGCGAATTTACGCCCGAATTGAACCGACCCCTATATGCCTCTTCCACCACGGTCTTCACCTCGGAACTGTCTTGCCCAACGTTGAATTCACAATGCCGATGTCAAATCCACGACGATAAGCCACTCCAGAATCCACCAAAGCTTCTGGCCCAAATTCTCGAGAATTCACCGAAGAACAACTCTCTCTTTTGTATTGAACGAAACAAACAATCCTATGATGTATATTTTTCAAACCATGAGTTAAACTCAAACAAACATCAAAGACACTAGCAAAAAAGCTCCACATGAAAACCCTAATACCCAAGAAGAAGATCTGGAAGCTGTTTGTGTACCCTACAAATCGGATTGAAATACATAATTTATCAGAAAACAGATCGTCGTATTTTCACTCACGAGGCGGGAAGAATGGCGCTCGAGCTGGATCTACCTCGAGCGAGGAATCTGCTCGAGCGAGGTGAAAAGCTCCTAGTACTTTGCATAGTGAGTGAAACGTCTCTAAAATGGTCACGATTGTTTTGAGCGGCACAAATAACTTCGACTAGTAATTGTTGCATTTACTTTAGGGGCGCGTGCCACTTGACCATCGTTTGGGCGCTGCCGGACTACCACGCGCAAGGACGCTGCCATCAAAAAGTCCCCCTGGACCCTGCGAGCTGACGGGCAACTCAATCTCGCAATAGTCAGGACGAAGTGGCAAACATGAGAAATAGACTACGACAAACTTCGCCTGCAAAGGCACACATTGGGTT
>NW_021024833.1:15721-26206 GCF_004153795.1 Camellia sinensis | reverse complement strand
GGAAAACGAGGGTTTTGAAATCTTAAATACAACAGATAGCACAAAAGTACGAGTATTTTGATCCTAGTTCTCAACTAGACGTGGACAGAAGTTGCAAATGAGCATTAGAGATTTCATTAAATTAAATGATGATTGGGAGTAAAATAGAATGCAAAAATTAAAAAACCAGAACCTATATAATTGGTTAGAATTAAAAATAATAATAGATGTGTTAAGAACTTCATGTGTTCTTCAAACAGACCAAATGAAGCAATTTTCAAGACAAAATAATATCAATGTAACTCATCAATCATAAAATATTTTCTACATTTAAGAACTTGCAATCACAAACTTCATATTTAAATTTAAGGACAACAATGGGCTATAGCAATCAAAAGAAAATGTTAAATCTAAAATTTTCAATACATACAAAATAATAATAATAATAATAATAATAATAATAATAATAATAAATGGAGAAAAAAATTAAGTAAGAGAAATGCAAAAACAAGTTGATGACTTTTAATTGTAGAGTTGCTTTGCAATATATTTCCTATTAGGAAAGAATTAGTCATTTCACATGCACTTTCACAATCACTTTAAAACGCACCTCCAATGCCACCAACTGTCAAAATAGATTGCACGGCCACCCCGCATGCCTCAGCTAAAGCCATCAATCCAAGGACAAATAGACCAACAGATGAAATTTTGTCCAGAGTTAACAACTTCTCCCGATCAACCCCTGCTATGCTTCTAAAAGCCAAAGCACGAGAAATCACATTGGTTTTCCACCGATATAAAAACCAAACAAATGCAACAATAATAGCGCCCCGCCAAACTGGTGCAATATATTGTGATGCAATTGTTGTTGGTGCCACCATCATGCCTCTGCATAGAGAAAGAATTAAGAAGAGGTTTCACAAACATATCAGAACTCAAAATTAAAACCATAATAAGCAGATGTAAATCTAAGTATTACAAAGAGTGGTACTAACATTTGTGAAAATGCCATGAAAGTAATCAGATATCGCAGTGGATCCTCCAAAGCACCCCAAAAGCTTTTCTCATAAGGAACTGACCCCCAGAACGTGGTCCCGGATAATAATGCAGCCGGGCCTTGCGATGAGTACTTATGAAATCTTCTTAAAAGCCTCGGCATCGCCACCCAAGCCAATATAGTTGCAGTCAAAGTACCACCAACTGGAGCAATAACATCTCTAAGATAGGGATGTGAATCAAGCAAGTTTTGAACATAAGGAGACAATTCAGTAGAGACTTCTTTAGCCCTTTCCCCAGTATAAGTCATTGCATCTATTGCTGATTGCCAAGCATCCTTAACCATATCAACCCAATCACTTCCACCTACACCACTTTCACTAACAGAGGGCTCACCTGCACCTGAAGCCGCTGAAACTTCCTGGTCCCTCGCTTTATCCCCTTTGCCACCGAAAGATGACGAATAGGACCGGTAATTCAACGCAGGAACGATTCCAATAGGCAAAACATTATGCCTTAAACTCAAATTGGACCGTGTTGGCGAAAATGCAGTGACAAAATTGATCCTGTTATATTGCCTACCAACAAGAGATTCCACCCCCCTCATTCCAAAACCATCCTTGAAGTAATTCTGAGTAAGCCCAGATTCTGTTTCGTGATAATTATGGTTTATATAAGCAAATGAGGGTCTAACATCAACATAGTCATAGTATTTCGCAATCTTCGTATGACAAAATTGAATTCTTGAAGAGGGGTTAATAGAAGAACAGAGTGATTTCAATCTTGAAAACCTAATTGCAGCCATTACTATCTACTACAACTACTAATACATTCACAATAAAAAAAATTAATAGATAAAAACTCTAATCAAAGAACAATTCTAGGCGGCCCTTTTTTTAGTTGCCAAGAAAAGAAAAGAATAATAGGCGTTAGTTTAGCTTCCATAATACTAAGAAGTTGAGTAAGTTTGTTGTACTAGCATATTCAGAAATCAACTTCTTTCCAATTTCTAAGCAACAAAACATGAAGAGAAAATAAATTTATATCCAGAACCAGAGAGAGAGAGACAGAGAATAACGAGAGAAAAGATGTCGATAGAGGGGGTGGTGGTGGTGGGTGATGATCTGGTGCTTTTCGCGGCGGCGTGTTGTGGTGGCTCTGTGTGTGGCGGTGGTCCGATGGCGCTGCTTCACGGTGGTGATCTGACACTCTGTGCGATGATCATGGAGAAGAACGGACAACGGAAAACGAGGGTTTTAGGTTAGGGTTTGTCCTTTTTCTTTCTTTTTTTTTTTTTTTTGATAAATTACAAATAAATCTGAGATTTGTTTAAAATAGAAACTATCCTATAATTAAAAAAATTATAAATTTCATTGTCATAATTTTTAATTTAACTGAATTAATTAAAAATAAAATTGATAATTTTTCTCTTATACAATGTGAGTGTTTGGAAAGTGAGTTTTTATGTAAGTTTTTTTAGTTGTAGGATATTATTAGATAAAAAAAATTTTGATGTTTAGGAAGATAGTTGGATTTTTTGTGGTTTGATGTGATATTTATGAGAGAAAAAATGAAATAATTATGCGATTAGATGTGATATTTTGTTTGGATTTTTTTTTTTAAAATTTTGTAAAAATTTTATCTTTTAGTGGAAAAAATAAAATAAAAAACCCAACCCCATATCTTGCCAAACAAAATAAAATTATCTAAATTATTAATTAAAATTAATTTATAATATTATTAAAAATTATTAATTGACTTAATAATTTATTAATAAAAAAGACTATTTTTTATGAAATTAAAAACTTTAAGATTAGAGATATAATTTATAAAACTATAAAGAATTTATATTTTAAACAAATTTTAAAAAGGACACACAGTTCTTGGATGATCTAAATAAATGTATTTTTTGACTTTTTATGAAATATGGGTTGGGTACGGGTTGGGTTTGAAATGATGTGATAGAGAGATGATGTGATTTAAATAAGATAATGTAATTTAAATAGGATAGTGACTTTTTAGCTTTTTGACTTTTTTAGATTATGACAAATAAGGCCTAAATTTTAATTTTATTTGCCCAAAGGTCTAGGGCTCTGAAACATTTTGTCCAAAAGGACAAGCTCAGGTAAAATGACCAAAATGCCCTTCCTTGTATATATAGGCCTTGTTTAATACAACCAACCGTAGTACAAAAAGCCAAAAAATTACTAAAAAAAGCTTAAAAAATCTATACTTATTACTTGTTTTGGCAGGAAGTGTGGGGGGAGGGGGAAATTCAGGCTGCAAAAAGACACTTTTGCCCTTGTTTTTGGACTATTTCTGTCAGATGACAATTATTAAAGTGAACACATCACGCAGCTCTCACCTCATTCCTCCTTGAAACACTTCTCCCTACCCTTACATCACCATCCCATAACCTTGGCTGCATCGACGTGGCACACGGTGAGCCACACAAAAAGTTGCAGAAGTATATACAAAAATATATATATATATATTTGAAATGCAAATATTGCACAGGAATTGCAGCTATGTCAACACGACCACACAAGGGTAGAAACGTAGTTTTGCTATTTGTTACAATTATGGGTGAGCTGCGGATAGTAGGCATTACATGCGCTGTTAAGGCAAATGCACCTGATCTCGGAGTAATGCAAACTCACGTGCTAACTATGCAAGTGTTCTGATGATCCCAAAACCACATGTACACTGATGAATACATTTTCCAAAGTACAACACAAATCACGTGATGCTTGTTCTGGGTAATGCAATTTCATATTAAACGTGCCACCAATGGCTAACAAGTCCGCAATGATGCCTATCACAGACACATTGCATTTTTATTATTTATTACTTTACCTAAATTTATATGCAAGAAAACCGTTGAAACACATTTCCAAGTAGCACGTCCGTTGAACCAATTTTTCAAGACAATATGTGACCACATATTACAAAAGTAACACAACACTTTTTGGTAACGTACTTCATGTACTAAGGGGTGTTTTGGGAAGTGGGTTAAAAGCCACTTCCCAGCTTTTAACTCACTTCCCTCTCTCACAAAAAAGCCAAAAAAAGTCAAAAGTCAACTTTTAACCATCTTTCCAAAACACCGCTAAGACTATAACACCTATGAACAAATATTCACATATGTCCCAGTATGATGCACACGTCGTACAATAATCGTTATACATGGCAGTGTAACACAACACTTCTGACAACGTAACTCATGTATTACAATTACGGGAACTTTATCAAATTGATGTATTATTGTGACAACCCTCACCTCTGATTAGTGCTAATCTCTGATTGAGCATGATAAGTAAATGAACAGACTGAAATTCTGAACTGAATGCATGAGTATGTTGTTTAATTGCATTTCTATCTGTTAGTCATTAAATGATCTGTTCATGTTTTATCTTTGAACTGCGAATTGAAGGTCTTATTGGCGACCGAATCATAAATTGATTAGTATTATGTGCTAATTAGAATTTATGTGATTTTATGATGGCTTTAATTAAAATTTGATTTGGAATGATTAAATTAGATTAAATAATGTTAAACTCATTGAACCTAAGTAATTACATTTGTGCCATTGAAGTGGGCCACTTTGTTAAACCTTGTTTAGAGCTTATTTCTACCTCATTTGTTCATCTTCTTGAGACAAACCGTGAGAGAGAAAGAGAGATAGGAGGAACTTGACTTCATTTGAGATTTGTCTTGGAGAATTAGAAGACTTGAAGTGAGATTGCAAAATTAGACTTCCATACTTGAAATTTAAGACATAAGGTAGAGAATTCATCCTTTTATTTATGAAATTAAGTTGTATCTTGCAAGGTTCATAGAAATATTGGAGATTAGAGTTAAGTTTTAGCTCAAAGTGTTGAATTATGAGGCATCGTGTGCATGCATGTCTATATCATAGTGTTTTGAAGTCATTTTCATGAAATTCCCACATGCATGTTTCTATTTTGGTTTTGATCCATGAATTGGTCATATTCTTGAGCTCAATCTTGCATTTTATCATGTCTTAGAGTATTAGAGCTCATGGGAACTCATGCATGTATGATTTTGAATTGTTCTTCATATTTACATTTGAATTTGTGTTCAAATTGACTCACCCTTGGGCTTTGATTTTGCAAATTGATCTTCAAAGACATGTTATACTATGAGTTTTCAAGTGTTTTCCAGAAAATTGGCCCAAAAGGTTGAGTTTTGAAGTATTGAATGCTTGGTTTGAGCTTGGGAGGCAAATCTAGAAATTCCATATTTTGGCTTCCACGCTCGAGCGACCCTCTTTTGTTCAGAGCTCCGCTCAAGCGAAGGAATGCTGGTTCGAGCATAGATTGCAAGCTCTCAAATTTTTGGTGCACGCAGATGCACGCTCGAGCGACGAGATCTACACTCGAGCGAAGAACATGTCTCACGCTCGAGCGAGCATCGAACGGAGATTTTTAACATCCAGCACTTTTTGCATTTTTACAGACCGCTCGAGCGAGGAAGTCCACGCTCGAGCGACCCCTCTGTTTTGGAAATCTCGCTCGAGCGTAGAAAGCCATGCTCGAGCGAGACCCCTGTTTTCTGAAAAATTCTGAAAAGTGTTTTAAAGTGCATTTTTGCATCTTCATTCCATCCTAGGCATTCCTAGGCCTAGTTTAAGGCATCTTAATGAGGATATTGTTATAAAACTACACCGGTATAATTAGGGGCTAAGTTATTAATCCCGAATGTGTGTTCGTTCTGCAATTGTAGGGTTGGCATCCGAGGACGCTCATTAGCTGTCTATAACCCAATGCTCTGTGAATAACAATGTTGTAAAGATATGTTCAATTATGATTATTTTCTGAATGATCAACTGTTTTGCTTATTGAAACATTATTGTTTAATGAATGAATGTTTGTCCGATTTGTAAATTGTATCCGTGGCAACCATAACAATTTACTGTTACTGTTACTGTTACTGTCACAGAGATCTCTGTCGGTTCCCATGTTTGGAACCACTACTGTTACTGTTATGATGGCCATCAACTGACTGTTCGGTCTGTTAAGACCTACTGTACTGTTTTGCTATGGGATGCACCACATATGACTGTTATGGTTTCTAAGTGGCTGATATGACTGTTTAATCACTGAAAGGATATTCATTCTTAACCTCTTTACATAACTGTTATTCACTAGGCTTTAGCTCACTGTTTTTATATATATATATATATATATATGTAGGTGTCCAGATACCGGACCGGAGCTAGGAGCGTCGGGTTAGCTCTTGTTTTGTCAAGCCAACCTTTGTGCCTCGCCTCGAGGTTCCAAGTCCGTTCAAGCCACGACTGTTTTGGGGTGTTCGAATTCACCATTTTGTTTCCGCTTTGTAATAAACGATAAGACTTGACTATACAGTTATAGTTAGAGATTTGGTCCTTGACATGGATGTTTGTGTATATGTCGCATGTACATATGTTTTGGTTATTAATGTGGCATGTTTACAAAAAGTCTTTTTGCATTCAGACTGTCACAACTCATTGGACATCTTTTATTTACTGTTTTGGCTTCCGCCAGCCCCTTTACTCTGTATTTCTGTCATTACTATTAAGTAGGCCTTCGGTAATCACGGATTACTGGCCGGTTACGGTGCTAAACGCATAGGGGCGGGTTTGGGTTGTGACAGAGTGGTATCAGAGCGATACTAAACCACGAGTTATACCGCACACACATGTCCAAATGAGCTATAGGATGTCATAAAAAAGTGATTAGGGCATTGCATGAGCATTGATAAAAATGTGTGTGGCCATGACATGAATACATGTGCTAATGTGCTAATATGCTTAAGTCAGCAACTTCCTATGCTTATTATTACCATATTGCCTATAGTAAAATGGACAACGCAAGAAATGCCGATGAATCTGAATCATTTGAGGCAAGAATGGCAAGGTTAGAAAGAACGGTTGAACTATTGACCGAAGCTTTAAGACAACAACAGAACCAACAGCCCCCACCTCCTCCAGTACAGTCAGAACCAAATGTTAATGATGATATAATTGCTCTGACACAGAAGTTTAGCAAAATGAAACCACCATCATTCTAAGGAGGCCTTGAACCATTAAAGGCTGAAGCATGGGTTCTAGAGACTGAGAAATTGTTCAAAGTGTTTCCGTGTTCTGAAGTACATAAGGTATTACTGGCTACCTTTACTCTACAAGAAGAGGCTAGACGGTGGTGGATGCTCGTCCGTGACACCAACAATGTTATGACTTTGGCTCAGTTTAAGGAGTCCTTCTTTGAAAAATACTTTCCCCAGTGTGTCCGAGACTGCAAGGTGACTGAGTTTGAACAGTTGAAACAGGGTACTATGTCGGTAACAGAGTATGAATCTAAATTCACCGAACTCGCCAGATATGCACCACACATGGTGGACACTGATTATAAAAAGGCCCGGAAGTTTGAAGGCGGATTCAATGTCGAGATACTTGATCGAATTGATGTTCTGAAGTTACTGAAATATGTGGATGTTCTTGATCGAGCAATAATAGCTGAGTCAAACATCGAGGCATTGAAACAGACTGAAACACCAGCATCTGAGTGGCGCGGTAAGAGACGGGGCTTCAAGTTTAAGAAAGGCCGTAATAACTCATTGAACAAGAAGCAAAATACAGGGTCAACGACCAGCTCTTGTCAAGGAAATAACTCTATACCACCCTGCTCCGAATGTGGAAAAAGGCATAAAGGAGTTTACTATAAAATCTCTGGTGCTTGTTACAGGTGTGGCAAGGTAGGCCACATGGTCAAAGATTGCCCTCCCACTTCCCAAGGCAACAGTAAAGTTGCAGCTAGCGCAGCAGCATCAATTGTCACACCAAAACCCAACCCCAAAGCTACTGGAAAGGAGCCTTTAAGGCAAGACCGAGTGTTCGCACTTGTACCGGGAGATGTGCAGAATACCGAGCCAGTTGTGTCAAGTACACTCTCAATTTGTGCTCAAAATGCATACATTCTGATAGATTCGGGGTCTACACATTCGTTTGTTTCGCATGCTTTTTCACGAAAATTGAATAGACCACTGGAACCCATGAACTACTTGTTAGCTGTATCTTCACCTGCTGGGGGATCCATGACTTGTGCTTATGTGTATCCTGTATGTGAAATTGTTATTGGGGATGTGCATTTATATATTGATTTACTGCCTTTGAACATTGACCATTTCGACGTAATATTGGGAATGGACTAGTTAACGAAATATCATGCTACCATAGACTGTGTAACGAAACAAGTTATTTTCTGTCCACCTAGATTGCTTGAATTTGTGTTTAACAGAGTTGGTGTAGTACCTCCCCCATATCTAATTTCGTCCATGAAAGCTTTTAAATTGATTAAAAAGGGGTGTAAGGGATATCTATGTTGCATATTGACTGTACCTACTAATACTAAAGCTAATGTGGATAGTATTCCTATAGTCAGAGAATTCCCAAATGATTTGCCAGGGAATTTGATTGATAAGGAGATCGAGTTCACCATTGAGGTGTTACCGGGTGCACAACCAATTTCCAAAGCTCCGTACAGAATGGTACCTACTGAATTGAAAGAATTAAAAATTCAGCTGCAAGAATTGTTGGATAAGAAGTTTATCAGGCCCAGTACTTCACTGTGGGGTGCGCCAGTTTTATTTGTGAAAAAGAAGGACGACTCACTAAGGCTTTGTATTTATTACCGTGAATTGAATAAGGTGACAGTGAAAAACAAATATCCACTGCCTCATATTTATGACTTATTTGACCAATTACAAAGGGCTCAAGTCTTTTCCAAAATTGACCTTAGATCCGGATATCACCAATTGAAAGTCAAAGTAGAGGACATTGAAAAGACTGTCTTCCGAACAAGGTACGGACATTATGAATTTCTTGTTATGCCTTTCGGAGTTACTAATGCGCCTGCTGCATTTATGGACCTTATGAACCGAATTTTTAAACCGTTCCTCGATGAATTTGTAGTTGTTTTCATAGATGACATTCTGATTTATTCTAAGAGTAAAAAAGAACATGAACATCATTTAAGAATTGCCTTACAGGCCCTAAGTGAACAGAAACTGTATGCAAAACTTACCAAATGCGAATTTTGGCTTGATAATGCTATGTTTTTGGGACATGTGATTAATAAGGATGGCATTTCAGTTGACCCACAGAAAATTGAAGCAGTAGTAAATTGGCCTAAACCGACAAATGTTACTAAAGTTCGCAGTTTCTTGGGTTTAGCCGGGTACTACAGAAGGTTTGTGAAAGATTTTTCCAAAATTGCCTTACCGTTGACTCAGTTAACTTTGGAGACATGGGGTTAACATTACACAACATACAATTTTGCTTCCTGAATACATTGAGCTTTGTCTATTTGTCAAGTTTTCTGACTTAGGCATCGGAGAGGTTTCCGGCACACACCCGCCGGCTAGCTCACGTTTGTGTTTTCAGGTGACAAACGACATCGTACGGAGGAGCATGAACTTAGTCAACAGGATTATACGAGGAGAATTATTTCTTCCCCGTACAATATTATATATATATATATATATATAAATATATAGATGTGTTGGACACTATTGACGATGAGGTTATTATAATAATTCCAAATAAATGACATATAATCAAATATGACAATTTAAGTATTTTTTAATATTTTTTTATTTTTTTATTTTGTTAAGATGATGGTATTTTATTACAACTTTATTATTTGAAGGCAGAGAAGTTCAAATAAGTTCAAATGTTGATTAACTTAACTTGGTTAATGAAAATTAAAAACTTGAGTTCTATTTGGTTTAGTTTTGAAAAGAGTTTTAAAAATTAAAAATTTGTTTGATTATAAGTCTTAAAAATAATTTCGGAAGTATTATAGTTTTATTTTTTTGAAGTTAAATAGATGGGTGTGATAAAAAATTTGATTGACTGATGTGTAGATTGTGAGAAAAATGAGAGAGAAGAAAGAAAAATTAATCGATTGATTTATTAATAAATAATTTAAAAAAAAAAAGAGAAGGAAGAGGAGAGAGAAAAAATAATGATAAAAAGAGTTTTTAAAAATTTGATTGACCAAACATATTTGTTAATTTTTTTGATCCAACTTTAATTTAAAAATTAAACCAATGTTGCCTTAATTTTTTTTAACCGACCTCATCAATAAAAATTTTTGGAGTGGCCGCTAGTATGATATGTCACATATATTAAGGCATTATTGGTTTGTTCCTAACAAAAAAGGACCAAGAAAGAAAATGACATTATTGCCTTACGGAATGAATTTTACACCTGAAAATTTTTAAATAATTTCTTAAATATTGATTTGTGATTGTATTTTAATTTTAAATAGTGAATACCAATCACAATCAAACAATCAAAAATAAAAACGACCCAACGATTTAACATGAAAAAATCACAATTGAAGCGTCCCCAATTGTAATAAAAATCACCAGCCAAAACTACAAAATAATCTACTGAAAAGATAAAAGAAATTACACATGCATACCCTCAATTACAAGCGAATC
>NW_021024833.1:0-15696 GCF_004153795.1 Camellia sinensis | reverse complement strand
ATGGTGATGTTTGTGAGCTTTTATAGGTTTCGAGTGGCACAATCCTAGTAGGACTTGTATTTCTCCATGCAGAGTCCTCCTAGGATTCATACTCCTAAGGATATGCTTATCCTTTTACAACCCCCCCACTGCTTTAACCAAGTGGGATGGTTTTCATCATGGCCGAACTGCCATACGACCGAGATAAGCCTGGCTATACTAAGCCACAGAGTAGGCCGTACTAACAGTAGTTCGGTTCTTCTTGCTACACCATATCTCGGTTCTCTCATACACGAACCATGGTGTGTTTGGACCGTTCTACCGAGTAGCAACATTCCGACCGATCTACCCGGAATACCTTATGACCGGACTATCTCTGAGACCGGCCTAACTAGAAAGGCTGCACGGACCGAAGTAACTCAACATCTCTCCTGGGCCGGAGTAACTTTATCACTCTGACCGGAGTAACTTTCATATTTCCATTGGGCCTTTTTATCCAATCCTTCGTACTTTGGGCCATAAAGTCCATCTCGCAGCTCGGCCCAACTTTTACCAAAAATTACCCTCTCATATATATATATATATATATATGTATTTATCTCATTTGATTTAAGTCTTGAGAAAAAGAATATAATAAAGAAGAATTAGGTTGCGAATGAGTTTTGATTTCTAATGGACGAGGTCCCATATTTTTTTTTAATGGGATCAATAAGTAATTAAATAATTTTTTTACCATAATTAAAGTAAAAAGGGTATTGATATTTACTTAAAATACGAATTACCTCTTGTGATTTGAAAAATTAAAAATATCCCCTTGTCAATATTTTTTATTTAACCGAATTAATTGAAAATATAAGATTTCTAACTACTCTATTATGTAATAATAAAGTTACTTGAATTAATAGTTGAAATAAATTTCTAATATCATTAAAAGCTCTTAATTGATATAATAGTTTATTAATAATAAGGATAATTTGTTATGAAATTAGAAATTTAAAGGAGTGAGATATAATTTCTAGAATTACATGGAGCTATTTGCATTTTAAACAACTTTTAAGAGAAAAATATTAGAAAATCTCATATGGGAATCAATTACTACAATCAATCCCATGAATTTTCTAATACAATGATAGGTTTTATTTATTTTGACAACCTTACCTTGAGATCCTAATTTGAATTTTGGTATGATTTGGCAAACAGTTCTGCACTTCCTCATTGGAGGACGCCGTCATAGGGAAGTTTGATCCAATTTTTGGATCACATTTCCGTCACCCAAACGTAACACTCCAACATAGTACTTTAATGTAATATACAAAAAATTCCTTTGTGTATTTTTTTCAAACATAACATTCCAAACGTAACAATTCAATATAATACACTAAAAAAAAATTTAATATATTTTTCTCAAACGTAACACTCTAACAAATAGCAATAATTAAGGTGATTATAATAACAAATAAGTTATTATACATCTAAAAAAATTAAATAGATAAAAAAAAATTTATGAAACTAATTAAAATATAATTCTAACATATAGGATTTATCAACAATTCTCCCAAATTTTAAAGATATACTTATAATTTACTTAAATAAAAAAATCAAGAATTTTTTTTATAAGGCGAAGGGTAGATGCCACGAATTGGGATCCTCCCATTCATCTCTCTCCTTCATTTCCTCCTTGCAGATTTTTCGGGTCTACTTTGAGGCCCAATTTTGATAATCCGAACCGTTCATATTTTAAGATTTATTCAATATATCATACCTGTAAAAAATCAAGTTGATCGGATATCAGAAAGTATGTGTTCGGAAAACTGTTTATTAAAAAATAGTTTATAGTCCCAATTTTCTGAACGGATACTTTCTGATATCTGATCAACTTGATTTTTTACAGGTATAATATACTGAATAAATATTAAAATAAGAACAGTTTAAATTATCAAAATTAGGCCTCAAAGTGGATCCGAAAGCCCCTGCAAAAAGGGAATGAAGGAGAGAGATGAAGGGGAGGATCCTTGCCACCCCCATCACCCTCTTAGCCTCCGTTTGGGAAGTGGGCTGGCTTTTTGGCTTTTTGGCTTTTTGGCTATTTTAGCCTGGGCTATTTTAGCCTGGTTTGGGAAGGGCTTTTTGACTTTTTTGACTTTTTTTGTGAGAGAGGATTGTAATAATTATGGGTTGGATTTGATGTTTTATTTTTTGTGACTAAAATAGCCTATTTTGTTTTTTGTGACTATTTTAGTCAAAAAAACCTGGACTTTTTCTTGCCAAACGGAGGCTTAATGGAGTCGGTCCTGCACAAAAATCATACCCCACTGACTATACCCTTGGGATAACCTGAGCATTAAGCATGTGACAATATATTAATGTTTCGTTTGGTTTTTCTATACATGTCAGATATATTAATGATTCGTTTTGGTGTTTTTTATGCGGTAGTAAAAATAAATAATAATAAAAAAATTGATCATTTTTAATTTTTTAAAAATAATTTCTTAATTTTAATTAATAATTAAAAAAATAATTAATTAATATATACGATATAATCATGTGTTATTGAGATTAAATTTTAAATTTTTTAACTTTTTTTCACAGAAAATTAGAAAGTCACTTCTGAAAAAACTTCTAAATTTGCAACTAGCTAGAAAAAAGTTGCCACCATCTAAAAGTTTATAATAAATTTTGCCTCCGTTTGGGAAGTGAGTTGACTTTTTGGCTTTTTGACTTTTTTAGCTATTTTAGCCTGGGCTTAAAAGCTTGGTTTGGGAAGGGCTTTTTGGCTTTTTGGCTTTTTTGAGTTTTTTTGTGAGAGAAGAATGTAATGATTATGGGTTGAATGTGATGTTTTGTTTGTTATGGCTAAAATAGCCTATTTTGTTTTTTGTGACTAAAATAGCCAAAAAAGCCTGCAAACCCACTTGCCAAACATGTGCTATTGAGATTATATTTTAAAATTTTTAACTTTTTTTTCGCAGAAAATTAGAAAGTCACTTCTGAAATGACTTCTAAATTTGCAACTAGCTAGAAAAAAGTTGCCACCATCCAAAAGTTTATAACAAATTTTATATATCAATCCACAAAAAACTTATATTAAATTACAAAAAGTCTATTTATATTCAGAAGAAAAAAAAAATCAGAAAGTTACAATTTCACGTCAAATGTATAGATTTAATTTGTGAAACCACTCTCTGAATGATTCTTGGCCTTCAATTTAAATTCGGAATAGATTTCTTATTGATAGAATTTTATATAAAATTAAGTGACTAGATTGAAACGTTTTTTCATTTAAATACATAACACTCATCATTTTAATTATAATATATGAATATAGTATTATCACATCATTTAAACAAACTATGTATAAAATTTTTGATGGTTGCTATTTTGCCAAAGGATCCAGACTGTCTCCAGTTTAGATCTGAGATAATGTAGTCCAGTTCGGTCCATTAGACCCACTTTTGAATTCTTTTCGGATAATTTGAATTGTTTACATTTTAAAGTTTGTTAAGTATATTATTCTTGTAAAAAATCAAGCCAATCAGATAACAGATACTATGTATTCAAATCACTGTTGTCCTAAAAAAATAGACGGTCAGAAAATTAGCGGTTTATAAAAAAGTGATCCAAAAACACAGCATCCATTATCCGATCGAAGTGATTTTTTATATAGATAATTTACTTAACAAACCTTAAAATGTTAATGATTTGAATTATAAAAAATAAGTCCAAAAGTGAGCACAATGAGCTAGATTGGACCCTCCAGTCCAGATGGTGGACTGGAAGCAAGTCCCGCCTTTGCAAAAAATATGAAATTAAAAGTCAAGTGTTTTGGATCTAATCTTCTAATTTTGATTTTCTTTTTTCTGTTCTTTTCTTTTCAATTATCTCTCAAAATTTAAAATGGAAAGTACTTGGGCTTATAATGTACTTTATCCGTAAAAATATAGGGGAAATTGCTGTACAAAGAATGTTTCAAAAATTAATTAAAAAGTTAGGGGGAAGTATATGAATTTACTTTTTAATATATGTGAAGTTTATCATTAATTTAAAAATAATTTTTTAAACCCCATTGGAATGAAATTTTTCCAAAAATATTTGTGTTATTATATAAAGTTTGCATCTCAATCAGTGTAGATACGCCTTTTTTTTTTTTTTTTTTTTTTTGTAAATTTCTAAAAATACCCATAAGAAAGAATAGTTACGTACAAGAACGGTTAGTAATGTTCTAGATTTCAATTTTTTATTAATTGAAAAAAAAAAAACAAAAAAAAACTCGCAACTACCGTACAAGATCATTTTATTAGGGAAAATTTTATTATACAAACTCTCATATTATGGTGCTGTTTGGAAAGTGCCTAAAGAGGTTATTATAGCCTAAAATTTTTTTTTAGCCAAAAAGTCACTTTTGCAAACTTTTTCAAAAAAAAAAAAAAAAAGAACAAAAAAAAAAAAATAGGACTGCACAGCCGGCAGTGTAGGCACAGCCTACACTGTCAACTTTGTCACTTGTTCCATCAATGAACATTTTACGATTTTACCCCTTGATAGCAATTTAAAAAAATATTTTTTTAGGGATAAATTTGTCATTTTAATTTCAAACATCATTTCAACACATTTTTTAATACAACAACTCAAATAAAATCCATCTCATCTTCCCAAACACAAAAACTAAAATAACCTACTAAAATAGCCAAAAAACCAAATAGCCTACTAAAATAGCCACTTCCCAAACGAGGCCATATATGTATCTTTAGTTATGCCATTTTTTTTATTTAATTATGACTAATTTTTTTCTTTAATTATAAAATTATTTTAAGATATTTGGTTATGACTTTTTTGTATTTAGTTATGCCTTTTTTATTTTTTAGTTATGACTCAAAAATTATAAAATTATGTTATTTTTTTTTGTAATGATAAAGTACATATAATACATATACCAGTGTGCTTACCTTTCAAATACATATAATTTGAATTTTACAAGTCAGATGATGGAGCAATCATTAAAGAAATTTCTTCACTTAAATTCTATATCATATGCATTATGTTACATATTTTTATAGTATATAATATGTATTTTATGATAAATATTATGTAATTTTTTGATAGAGTTACGATAATTTATAATTTAAAAATAAAATTACACATTTTTTGTGGTAATATTACATATTTTTGTAGCAATGTTACGCATTTTTATATTACTACAAAATGCATAATTTCATTTTTAATAATAAATATCACAAAAATATCACAAAAATACACAATAAACGTGTATATGGTATACATTCATGTTAGGATCTCAACATAATAGAACTTGAGAGGTCCGTAGTGTCCGACACGGGTCTCGTTTCGATGCAATGTATAATGTCCATAAAAAATTTAGAGCGATCCGATAATTGTAACATTTTTATTTTATCGTATTTGTCTAAAAAAAATGAATGGCCAATTTCAAATATGTATTTGTTGCTCATTTTTTTTTTAGACTAATGTGATAAAATAAAAAAAGTAACAATTATCGGATCGCTCTACATTTTTTTCATGAATAATATATTTTGTGAATCCTATAAAATGAACCGTTCGAATTATCAAAACGGGATCTACAATAATGCTAGAGACTTCTAAAAATACACCTCTAAACACACCTCTAATGAGATGGAAAAAAAAAAAAAAAAAATCAAGACACATGACTGACAGTGGCAGTGGGTGAGACCCACTGCCACCTCACTAGTGGTACCTCTAAATTAGAGGTCCAAGCATTTTTCTTTTGAGTATTGCTATGCTCTAACAGCTGTCTTGGTAGTTGATGGATTCTTGACCAGACAGTCTAAAGCTGAATAAAATCGTTATATAAATCTCCATCCATATACATGTTACTTGCATTGTTCTACTAAGACCTTGAACAAAAACCCAAATGGCCTCACTAGGCTACTGTGAAGTCCTATCAGCACTTATATGCTTTCTCTTCCTTTCTTCCTATCCACCACCGTTGATGATGTGCTTCCTTGGAACTGGCCTCTTTTTCGGATGCTACCGACTCTTCTCTGCCATGTGCACCAGATCCACGACTGGGCCACCAGAGTTCTATGCCAAGCCGGAGGTACTTTTCTATTCAAAGGCCCCTTTTTTGCTAACATGAACATGTTGGTAACTGTTGATCCATCCAACGTGCACTACATAATGAATTCCAACTTCTTGAATTTCCCAAAGGGCCTCAGTTTGCTTCAAGATTTTCGACGTTTTTTGGAAACACGTTTATCAATTTGATTCAGATATGTGAGAAACCAAAGAAACTGTGCTCAATTACAACTCAGTCACCCCCGGTTCCACCAGCTTTTGGTTCAAGACCAACCCAAGATAAGGATGGAGGAAAGGATCATCAAAGCTCTTTGAACATGTTCTCCAAACAAGGCCTAGTGGTGACTTGCAAGACTTGTTCCAAAGGCTAACCATTTGACACCACTTGCATATTTGTCACCGGCTATGACCCCGGTTGCCTCTCATCGACCTCCGTCTCATGTTCCCTTCCGCCAAAGCCATGGATGATGTCACGGAAGCTATCTTTATTCACACACAATAGCCCTGAGAGTGGTTTGGGAATTCGGAGGTTGGGGTAAGTATTCGACATGAGAAGAAATTGCAGAACGCTTCAAAACCCTTAGATCATATCATAGAGAAATATATTTCATTGAAGAGAGATGAACTTAGCAGAGTATAAATTGAAATGATTGAAGAAGAAGAAGGTGTTGATCTGTTAACATTGTATTTAAATGAAGAAGCAGATAAACAAATTGACGATAAGTTCTTGAGGGACAACCGTTTTAAAATTTCATGATGGCAGGGAGAGATAACGACTAGCTCAGCTCTCACGTGGTTTCTTGGCTTGTTTTAACTCACCCGGACATAAAAGAAAAAGATCAGGGCAGACTCAATTGAATATACCAACTGAGAGGTAATTTATGTGAAATTGGGCCGGAGTTAGGCTTAATGGGCCGTTATGAGCCGCCAGTACAGAAGGGCCGATGAAATGGCCATCGTAAGGGTACTCCGGTCGTGCGGATATTTTTTGAAGTTGTCCGGTCCTAAGGCCAGTGAAGGCTAGTTGAGCCGGTCTGGTAGAAGATTCGAAAGTTAGATCGGTTCAACGGTAATTCTTGGAATTAGACCGGTCTTGGATTCACACCGCGGTCAGACATGTTAGTTCGGCCTAACCACGCCATGGGTTGTGCAGGAGAAGCCGATGTAAGAGCAGTAAAAGAAGAGCTAGTTCGGCTTATTCTGCGGGCTTATGCATAGTTTATATTACTGTTCGGTCATATTGGAGTTCGGCCATGATAAAACCATCCAACTTGTTAAGTGTGAGGGGGGTGTTAAAAGGATAAGCATTATCTTTCAGGAGTAAGAATCCTAGGAGGACTTGCATGGAGAAGTACAAAGTCCTACTAGGATTGTGCCACACGAAACTATAAAAGCTCACAAACATCACCTTTGGAGAGGTAAACACACAACTTTGCTTTCTGAATACACAGAGCTTCTGTCTATTTGTCAAGCTTACTTAGCATCGGAGAGGTTTCCGGCACACACCCACCGGCTGAGCTCACGTTTGTGTTTTCAGGTGATAAAGTGACGACGTACAAGGAGCGTAGACTTAGATCAATAGGATTATACGAGAAAGTTTATTTCTTTCCCGTTACAATTGGCGCCGTCTGTGCGGAAGAATAGGACAGGACGAAAACCTCTTGATCAAGGCTTTACCTCTTTAGGAACAATGGCACATATTGAAAAGAATTGCCACAATCCGCCATAGACGGGCAAACTCCAGATGGAGGTGCAAGGCGTTGAAGGATTACTTCTATCCCTCCCAATGGCGGACTTGGAAGTCCCAACGACATTAACACTAGGAGGCGATACTAGGGGGAGCGGACTAACAGCCCCCGTCACTCCGTTCGCAAAGTCCTACAGGCCAAGACGAAGGGATTTGATCCTCAAGCTCTGGAAGACCGCGTGAAGGAGCAAAGATGAATTAATAAGGAAAGATGGCGGCGGACATGGAGGCTTGAAAGCGCCAGATAAAGAAAAAAGAAAGTGCGACAGGAGAAGGGGCGCAAAAACAAGACGCCCCCTCGCCACTCAGAAATCGTTAAGTTAGGAAATACCACACACCTCGCAAGGAGAGAGCAGAAGCCTCAGGATGGGCGGATACTCAATCCAGGTCTTGCAGAACTCGTCACTCCAGGTCGAGAGGATGAGTTTGAAAGATCATACCAACTGAAGGAAACACGTGATTGGGCCCTCACATATACGCACCAAACTAGAGATCTAGACAGACGGAGGTTACCCACGATCATTCGACTGTACGAACCGGTGCTCGAAGAAAAGGCACGATGCAAGGAGGGATGCCAGGGCACGGGATCACACAGGGTTCTTCCTTACAGCGGTTGGCTCCTCGGACGCATGGGAAGCGTCGAGAGGTTGGAATGCCAATTCACCGCGCCTTGCCTACGAACCAAATACGGACAAAGCATTAGCAAAAAAGGCTGCAGACTTCGCTGTTTGTTCTGGCGATTGAAAATGCGCCCCTACCATCAGGGCTTCTCCAGCCCAAATTCAACTACATATGAAGGGAAGTACGGACCCCTACTCACACTTGAGCCACTTTCGCCAAGTCATGGCTGTAATACAGGCGAAAACGAGGCCCTTAATGTGTATATCTCTTCCCATCTAGCGCCTGTGGCGGACCTAGGCTTGACTTGGTTCGAGAAACTTCCAGAGGGTAGCATAGCCTCTTGGGGCGCAATTGGCAGAGGCGTTCATAACAAGGCTATCGAACGAAACACTAAAAACCGTTGGAGATTGACCAATTGCTCTCCATTGACTATGGGCGATTAAAGAGAACCCTAAGATCCTACAATAGTCACTACTGGGAGACATTCAATCAGATTGGGGACTGCCCCCCAATCTCGCCATTGCACAGTATTAAAAAGGCTTCAGTCCTGGAGAATTAGGACTAAGGGACTCGATCACCATGGCGCCACCCACTCACCATGGGAAGCCTTGATGGAAAGAGTGCATCAGCACATTCAGGGTAGAAGAGGAATGGCGGCACGTGCCAAAGCAAAATCTGGGGGCACCAACAGTACCAGAAAAGAAGACCTCAGCGAGGTTATATAACGGTTTAGATCGACCGAACAGAAATCGGACGTGGCAGACGGATAACGGGAGAAAAACCCGGATAAAAGATGTTGAGAGATCCGCACTGCCATACCACGGTGTTCAGAAAATTGATATATCGGATTCTGAGCGAAATAAGAGATGAGCCTTTCGTCAAGTTGGCCAGCTAAGCTTGGGAGAAGAAAGCACAGAAAGACTACGTACGACAAGATCGCCGGTTCCGCTTCCATAAAGAAAAGGGGCACCGCACTGAGAATTGCCACACCATTAAGACAGCAACCTGGGAGGAGTTGGTGGCGGCAGGTCACTTGGATAAAAAAAAATCGCATTTTTGAAGAAGGGACACAACCAGGCCCCCCGGACCATAATAACCCAATGGGATAGCCAATCGACGGCCCCGCCTCAAGGCATTATCACGTGATTACATGGAGGTTTTCGAACCTGAAGCGTGTATGCGAGCTCAGGGGATCAATCAAAAAGGGCCGAGGCAATTTAAGAGAGGTTCTAAGTGGCCCAACTTTGCCATCAAGAAGGGGAAAGACGAACCACAAACGTCATGTCCTTTTCATGATAAGACTTTTAAGAACGGGATATTATTGCCCTCACAATTGAATCCCTGGTCGTCACTTGCTCCGAGTAGGATTTTTGACGTCAGCGGATTCCTTGATTGGACCAGGGTAGTTCAATGTGAAATCATGTACTACGAAAACATTTTAAACAAACTGAAGCTACAAGACAAAGACTTGGGCCATGCTGTATCTCCCCTAATTGGATTCAACTCTATGCCAGAATGGCCCCGTTCGGCAAAAAATTCTCTCCAGTTGAGAGCAGGAAGCGTGACGGAAACAAGAGGAGTTCTGCGGTACTTGAAGGTCCCTCCACTTACAAACATCATCTTGGACAGACATGGCTGCATGCCATGCTATTCGGTTGGCGTCATCCTACACCAAGTAATTGCGGTCCACCAACGACACGGTGTAATTTGAAGAAGTCATATGGAAGATCAGATCATTGTCGAAGCAATGCTTACGTCACCGGTAAATGGCAAGTCGCGCTTGCGCAAGGATTACGTTTCATTTCGGTGAGAAGAACCTGAGAGCAATGAGCTATTCGCAGATTTAGTTAGTGGCAAAGCGGCGGATCAGAAAGCAATGGGAGGACTTGGCTAAGGGTAAAAATAGATTGAAAAGAAGCCTGAATAAGTTCCTTTTTGCTCAGTTCACATTGTCCAGCACTGAAGATTAGAGTCTTGGAATTCTTAAACCTGCTAACATCGAAGTGTTCGCTCTGGACACCCTACGGAACATGCCAGGCTTGATCCAAACATTCCATCTGTCACCAACTCAATGTCCACCCATCCGCCAGACAGTCATTCAGCTGCAACTCGCAGATCAGCACTTCACCATGCACGAAATAGTGGCGGAAGAAGTAGGTAACCTACTGGAGTGCAGGAGCAATTAGAGAGGTTTCACTACCCAAAAATGGATCTCCAACAACGGTCGTAGTGCCAAAGACAGAATTTGGCAAGTGGCGTTTTGTCGCATCGGACCTACAAAAGCGGTCAACAACGGCGTGCCCGGAAAGACAACTTTCCTCTTCCACGGATAGATCAACTGGTAGAGACGCTGAACGGCGGGGCACAACGCAACTTAGCTTTCTGGATGCATTACAGAGGCTACCACCAGATGCCATGTATGACCAGACCAGGAGGTTCACATACGTTTACAAACTCCAAGAGGACTGTACTGTTACAAGGTCCCATGCCCTTTGGCCTAAAAGAATGCAGGGGCGACATTCCAACGGATGGCACCAGATGTTTGAACCATTGTTAGGCCAGAACATATGGAGGCTACATCGTACGACATGGTGGTCAAGAGCAAGGATGAGAATGACCATCTCAAGGAACCTAGGCGAGATGGTTTGGTATCCTGAAGAAACACAAGTTACGCCTCAATGCATCCCAAATCGTGCGATTCGGAGTAGGATCTGGAATATTTCCTGGCTTCCTTGTGGACCAAGCCGGGGTATAGAAGCAGGACCCCTCTCAGATCAAAGCAATCCAGGATGGAGTGAACCAACTCGGTTAAAGGAGTACAGTGCTACTAGCCGGCATGGCAGCTGCGCATCAAATCCGTTCATAAGCCCGATCGTCAGACAGACTATGACCATTCTTTCAAAGCTTTAAAGCCCAAGTTCGAATGGGACAAAGATGCGACAAAGCTCTGGAGATACAGCCTGAAAGATACATGTCTCTACCATTGCTGGTCACCCCAATACCAGGAGAAGAACTGCTTCCGGTATACCTTGTGTAGACAACCCCATTTTTTGACGACCTTAAGACTCAGACGTCACCAGTTAAAGCCGCTTGGTTGCATGTTGCTAATGTTGGCTCGTTCAGAAAGTTCAGGAGTTCGCGGCCGAGGGCCCTGCCTCCGGATTTTCCGAACCCGTCTTCTGTGCCTTGTTTCTCGGTTTGCGAACCGGCTCGGTTTTCTCCTGTTTCTTTTCCTGAAGGGGACAGGGAGAGGTCCCGTTAGACCATCTCTCAATGTCCGTTAGGCTGACATTCGTGGCCGGTTAGGCCCATTTTTCCCATTTCGGAGTCCGCGTTTTCCGTTCTTTCAGAATCGTGGCCATGTGAATCTCGGTTCGGGACCGCCTAACCATCTCCGTTTGCCCCGATTTTTGGCATACTTCCTATTTACTCCCTTTTGAGGGCAACTGGGGTCTGAGAAACCCCACTTCGTGGCGAATAACTGCCACTTTCGGTGCTTAAAGCAGCCCATTTTCGGGACCCCGAACTGCGCCGTTTGGCCCCCGAAAATTCGGTTTTGGCAACGGTTTTCGTTTGTTTTTGGCAGGTAACTCTTTTTATCCACCGGAAGGTCACTTGAGGGTGGGAGGCCAGTAATTGTTGCATGCAACCGTTTATTATCCTCCGACGCAACTATGCCCCGACGCCCGTTTTTCAAAACACTTTCCGGGCTAATGTTGAACACCTTGGGGCCACTTTCTTAAACTTTGAACCACATATCTGTGATGTAGCACACTTGGGAGGATCCTACAAAGCTGGTGGCCGACAGTAATGTTGCCTAACCCTTTTGGAACCCCTCCTTCGGGCTAATGTTGAACAACCTGGGCCCTTTTTTCTTGAATTTGAACCACAATATCTGTGATGTACACACATGGGAAAGGACCTTAAAAAGTGTTGGCCGGCCACTATTTCAACTTGACCGTTTTGACCCCTAGTCAGGCAGGCTAGGTGGGTGCGCGGCCGCCACCTGGAGATCCAAAAAGGGGCCAGCCATGTTCCTTCAATATTCCACTTTCAGCTGTATAGCTGTTTCGCCCCAGAAAATACCAATCCGGGGGATATTTTGTGGGGGAAAACTTGCCCTAATTTTCCCACCACCTTTGGCCTCCTTTAACTCCCTTTTTTTGTCCTTATAACAGCGGGTGATATCACATTAGGGGTTTAGAAAAATTGCTTCAAGGCTTGATACACTGATCTCCACTCCATCTCTCTCATTTTCCTTGAAAATTCCTAAGCTTAACACTCTTTTTCTTCATTCACCACCAGCTCTACCACCACCGACTGCCTTCCAGCAGCAAAGGGAGAATTCCAGCAAGCTAAGAGGCAACAAATTTTGGTGTTCCAAGAAGCAACAAAAGTATTGATCTTCAAGGGTGAGTCCATTTTCCCTCTTTTCTAGTTATTTTTGCACCATTCTCTAGCCAATCATGCTTCTATTTGAGCTCGCGACCAAAACTGAAAGGTCATTTTTTGAGCTCATTTTCATGTCTCCATTAAGGGCTCAACCCTGTTTGAGCCTCCATCTTGCACTTGCTTCAATAACCCTCTTGTATGCCAATATTTTGCATGCTTTTTCTAACCACGTGTGATCTATTTTGGAGTTTCTCATGAACTGTAAGTAGGCTTATTTTGGCCCTCTTCAAATATTGAAGAAAGGGCTCATCTTTGTTTGGGAACCTCCATGTACACTTGTCCTTACATCCATTCTTTGGTCCCTATTCTTGTATGACTTGGCAGCCTATCTTGTTCCCATTTTTGGTCATTTTACAGAGGCTATAAAAGTTCCTTATTTGGCCCATTATTCATAGTTTCATTTAAGGGCCTTTCCAATGGTTTGAGGCTATTTTATACACTTCATGTTATATTCCCTCTTTTGGTCCCCATTTTTGCATGTTTTGGCAGCTATCATGCCTTCGGGTTTTTGGCCTTTTTATAGTACTAAATAGTCTAATTTTTGGCCCATTTCTTCATATTTCTTAAGGGTCTTTATGGGCTTTTGATTGAATATTTTGGTATACTTTGTGTTATATGCCACTTTGAAGGGCCTCATTTTGGCCATTGCATTTCTAGCTGTTTGTATGCTGTTTTTGGGGTTTTTACAGTTCTGTAATATGCATTATTTTTTGTCCCTCTTCAATGTTTTTGTGAAGGGAATTTTTCAGCTTGGGTCTTTTGCATATCCACTTGCCTCTTTCGGCCACCTTTTGGCCTTTTTCTTGCATAGAGCTTAGCCATATCCATGTTTGTTTTTAGGGTTTTTACAGTTCTGTAAAGTGGGCTTAATTTTTTTTTTTGGCCCCCTCTTCAATTTTTGTTGAAGGGCCCTAACCTATTTGGAAGTAGCAGCTATGAGTTGCTTTCATAATCTCATGTTTAAGGGCCATTTTTTGCCCTATGTCTTTGCTTGCTGTTTGGCATGTTTTGAACTGGAAAAATGCTTTATCTTGGGTTGCCCTTGCTTTCTGTATTTATTTTCCATTGCAATGTTCCATATTGTGCCATTGTTGGTGTAGCTATAGGCCATTTTCGGGTGCCAAAATTTCCATATTTCGGGAGAGATTCCTTCCATGCTCGGGTGTTCTTCGCCTCCATTTCGGGGCTGTTTTCCCCCACATTTCATGCTGAAAAATCCATTAACATGTTTTGCATATCATTTTCCATGCATGTTGCTTGCAAATCCATTGCCTGGTTTGCGTGCCCGTGTGGCAGCGTTTCGAGGCACTTCATTTTCATCATGCCTCGTGTGAGTGTGGCTTGAGGCTCTCTCATGTTAGTATATAAGTCCATGTTGCTTCTAATATGCCGATTTTTTAGAGCCATATTGGCATTGCAATATGCCATTGCCCTCAGTTTGCGGCCGTGTGCAAGCGTTTCGAGCACTTTTCATTTTCCATCCATCGGCCTCTTACGTGAGTGTTGGTTGAGGCTCTCTCATGTTTTAGTTACAGTCCAATGTTGCATTCTATATGCCAATTTCCATGCCATTGCATTGCGTTGCCATCGCTCGGTTTTTGCGTGCCCGTGTGCCGCATTTCGAGGCACTTCATTTTCATCTATCGGCACTCATCTTACGTGGTGTGGCTGAGGCTCTCTCATGTTAGTGGTAAGCCCCATATTCGCATTTCCATATCATTTGCAATTGGGTGTATTTGTCATTCTCCTCGGCTTTTGCCGTGCCCGTGTGCACCGCAATTTCGAAGGGCATCTCATTTTCAACAGCATAGTGCATTCTAGGGTTTGTTATCTTAGATCAGCTATTCTTCATTTCTCAGTTTGCGTGCCGTTGTACATGTATTTCGAGGCACATTCTCATTTTTCATAACATTGTGTATGTTAAGGACTGTATCTTTAGTTGCATTTCATGGCATATCATGCATATTGCAATCGTGCTCGGGATAGGAGTTAGGCCCGGACACGGGAAAACGAGGTACATTTCTACTCCGAGGACGGAATGTATCTCAATTCCCCTAGTCACTAGACACTACTCCATGACTCCGAATATCCCATGATGGAGTTAGGTTTTAGCTGTGGTTTTCATGTCGTCATTTCATTCCTATAATTGAATTGTGGCATTTGACTCCTCGGTCCATCATGCCTCGGTATGCGTGATTGGTGGAGCACGAGGATCGAGGCTGCATATATTTGTGAAAATACATTGGCTATGCCCTTTTCTTGCTCTCTGTTGCAGCAAAATGAAGATCAGCAACTTTTCAGAGCTTGGCGCGTTCCAAGGATAATGCTAAACAGAGGCTAATTGGGGGCATCCGCGGTGGTTTTTCCCCCCGCGCAAGACAGCCAAATGTACATCATTCATAGAAGCAAGGCATCCCGGGCTTGCACGCCAGTTTTAATTTAATTTCTTAAGTTAATCTTTAGTTTATTGTTAATTAATTAGGAATTTTATATATTATTTGGAACTGTATTATTTGGAACTGTAATTATTCTTTTACTTCCGGGACCTGTATTATTTATTCGGACCTCTGGCACGAGGGCATAACTGTAATAAAGTGTGGCGTGTGTGTGTTGTATGTCTTCCAACCCCACGTCTTTCCTCCCTTTATTTATCCGCTTAATGAATGTTAGATTAGGGCATATTTTAAATTAGCTATACAGTATGACAGTATGTTTGTATCATTCATTTCTGTTTTGCATGCACGGGGCTCGGCGCAGTCATCTAACTGATTGTATTATTCATTCAAAATTGAATACATATAGCTGTAGCATTCCATAACGCCATGTTTGAA
>NW_021024832.1:4269552-4286725 GCF_004153795.1 Camellia sinensis | reverse complement strand
GCCTTAGCTGCCATTCTAGGAGGTTTTGGAGTCCTATCTTGGTCTGTAAAATTTTGTTTTTACTTGTTTTAATCATGCCATGAGAGGTCATGTTGGTAGGGGTAAGTTGTCTTCTTTTGTGCCTTAATCTTGGGACCATAAGTTTGCTTGTTAACATGAGTTGTTTGCCCATCATCTTGAGCACTTTTGGTGCTGTTTTGAGGTGAATAAAGGTCTGTACCTTTATCACTTCGAGGCCCCCCCCCCTTTGCATGCTTATTTCATGTTGATTGCATGATTGTCCCATTAATGTGCTATTCTATGCTAACTTTATGGCAAATTGGTTCATGTTTGTATCCCAATTGCATCTTGCATGTTAACATTACATACTTGCCATGTTTTGTTGCATGACATTTGGCATATCTTGCATGTTTAGCATCATGTTGTATTTTGAGCCTTGTGAGCATAACATGCATTGCATCATTTGGCTTGGGGTGTCAAGCCAAATATGAGGGTCAAGGGACATTCATACTCCCAGTGATGTAATGTACCTTGCTCCTCGGTCACCTGGGCCTTTGACTTCGACATGATAAGGCTTCGGGTCTCATTTTGTTTGTTGCATACATCCTTATATCAAATGGCAAATTTGATCCTTTGAGCCACCATGCACCATTGATGGTTCGAAGATCGAAGGACATGCTTCCTTGAGTTCAAAACATGATAGGAAGTATGACCATGCTTACATGTGCCCAAAAACTCCATGCCATGCACTGTCTGTTCTCTGTTCGCTGTCAAATTGTCTTCTGCAGGAAGATTCTGCCGACCGGCAGAATTTAGTGCCGACCGGCAATCTCTGAAGTGCCGATGAATCCAATAAATGTCGGTGGAAATTGTGAAGTGCCGATGGGAATTCTGTCTGGCCGGTAGTGCTCTGCAGTGTGTAAGGAACCTGCTCCAGGACTTGGGCAATTTTCAGAGAGACAAGGCAGTACAAACAGAGGTGGCAGGAGTACGGTATGGGCTTTTCGGGCGAGTCGAGTTCCGAGCATGCATCATCCGCGCATCCTGGGGCAGAGGCTGCGGCCACTCTCTTCTTTCCTTTGCCATCTTTTCTTTTAATTAAATTAGAAATTTTGTAATATTTTATTTGTTTATTATTTCGGGACTGTAATATTCATTTGGACCCTCTGAGTGAGGGTAAAGATGTAATAAGTGTGGGTGAGTGTGTGTATGTCTTCCAACCCCACTTCTTTCTTCCCTTTTATTTACCTGCTTACGATGGTAGATTAGGGCATGTCTAAATTCAGCATACCTTATGCTATGCATGCGTGCATTCATGCATTTGTACTGCATGTATTAGGCTCGGTACACCACGCTAACTGCATTTGTACTTCAATTTACAAATCGAATATGTGATAATTGATCGCATCACACATGCCACGCTTAGGTTCACCGAGCCTATCTAAATTGCATCTTGTATGTGTTGTATTAGGCAATTTAACATGAACTAGGACATGCACATTTTGCTAACTAGTTTACTGTTTTGGCACGGAGTACTAGGTAAGCCTTTATGCTTTATACCGCATGCGTGTGAGTATTGCCATAACAGCATGATAACAGCATGATTACCATGAGGCTAGCTGCTTATGTGATATAACTGCTTGAATGCCTGTGAATGGAGGTTGAATTACCTAAATTGGAATAATGCATTAAAACTGTAAGTTTTAAACCCACTAGATAGTGGCAAAATCATCTTCTCTAAAAACCCAGTTGAGGGTGGCAAAATCCGCGTTTTAGCCTACTTGCGAGTGGCAAACCAATTTCAAAACAAACATGAAATGTTTTTTGTTCCAATTTGGGCGATTTGGTCTATACTTGTTTGCTGCGCGCACAATATAGTAATTCTAGGCTAATAACCGGTTTAAGAACACATAACGCTTTCAAAATCGGATATCATGGTTAGTAGAGGCCGGTCTTCGGACCGGGCGAAAGGGGGTGCTCATAGCTGACCTTCCCCGATCGTACCCAAGCTCCCGAGCCGAGAC
Organism: Camellia sinensis; assembly: GCF_004153795.1. Lineage (NCBI taxonomy): Eukaryota > Viridiplantae > Streptophyta > Magnoliopsida > Ericales > Theaceae > Camellia > Camellia sinensis. The sequence continues at coordinate 4,284,701 of NW_021024832.1, read as the reverse complement.
AACTCCGGTGATGACGGACATGTGGCCTTCGGCACCGAGTCAGGGTTTCCTAAATTCTCCCATAAAAAAATATTTAGGTGGCGACTCTGTATCTGGCAAAGCAGTCCATGTTTGGCACTACTTTTTCAAAAATTTGTTTCTCAAAACGATTTGCCAGATTTGGACTCTTTGGTTCAGATTAAGAACCGCGACAACAAAAATCGAGAGTCCGAACTACTGTAACGAGGTCCCCCGCAAACTTGTTACACATACCCAATTGATTAGTTATAGTTTGCCTAATCATCATGCATTGTCTACAACAATCAAGACTATCCTCCACTGATAGCCCAAAGCAGTTATTTCTAAACAGAACATAAATGCACCAAATGGATAAAGTATCAACATTTTATCTAGGTGAGCGATAAATTAATCCAACAACATCCTTTGATCCCGTACCTTTCCAATTTGAATATTTCCTATTCAATTTCTCATTTTCCTAAATTAATTATATAAATTAATTTATCATAACAGTTAGGGCTTTTTCCCATATTTACAATACCAACTCTAAGGTTCCATTTCCAATCAATAATCCAACACTAAGTCCATCTTTCAATGTATTACATACATAAAGGTTTATATGTTTAAAACCCCATCTTTTGAAAATTACATAAAGACCCCAAAACCTTCTCAAAATTACCCAACAACCCCCAACATATCAAAATACCAAAATTTAAAGGCAAAGCTCATAAGATGGAGTGGGATATGCCTACCTCGAAGTTAGAGCTCAAACAGAGGAGAGGACCAAACCCAAAGTGCTCCAAACTCCAAACTTTTCGAATCAAAACGTAGCCCTCGACGATCAACACATTTTTTGCAAAGGCCAAAGGGTAGGAGAACACTCTAACTAGATCAATCCTAAGAGAGAAGGGAGATTCTAGAGAGAGGAGTTCTCAAAAGATATTTTGGGAAAGTAAGAGAGAGAAAAGAAAAGTGAAAAGTGATTCAAAAATGCCCAGCTGCTAACTAATATACGCATGACCCACTCGAGCGGATAATAGAACGCTCGAGCGTAAAGCACAAAAACTGGACCCGCTCTATCACGACCCTATTCCGCCCCTAGTAGAATGGTGCCGTGATGGCCAGTAATCCGAGATTTCCGAAGGCCAACTTACAAGGATTCACACACAATCAGAGTATTACACATGGGGCTAACATGTGCGGAAGCAATGTATACGAGTCTAATTAGTCCATAAGAGCTGTGCATAAGTCAAATGAAATGGCATACATCTTTACATAACTTTACAAATTGGGTACAATAAAACGAAGTACAAAAATATATCTTGACCAAAAGGCTTCTCAAGCCATCATATACAAAACACAATGAATTACAAGCTAAGAAGCATGATCTTCAAGATACTACAAAATGCGAGTCCAAAACAAGTTGCAAGCACATCTAGGCGTCACCGCCGTCCTGCTCATCACCTACATATATATAGAGAGGGTGAGCTTGGATACTTAGTGAATGGTACAAATAATAAAGGGGTTCGCATGAATAATATCCGAGATCTTTATCAAAGCGATACACATTATCTTGCACAAAATCAAAGACAAAACAAGTTCATCTAACAAGTCTTTCAATCTTCATCAATCAAAGTCTTTCAAGGCTTTCAAGTTTCAAGGGGTGACATTAATAAAGGTTGTGCTACAAATGCTTATAGTCCCCTAGCACGTACGGACTTTCAAAGGTTATGCTACAAGTGCTTATAGTCCCCTAGCACGTACGGACTTTCAAAGGTTGTGCTACAAATGCTTATAGTCCCCTAGCATATAAGGACTTTTAAAAGTTGTGCTACAAATGCTTATAGTCCCCTAGCACGTACGGACTTTCAAGGGTTGTGCTACAAATGCTTATAGTCCCCTAGCACGTACGGACTTTCAAGGGTTGTTATCCAAAACAAGACTAACACTTGATACACAAAATAAGGATAATCATTCATGCTTAACAAATATTTTTCAAAACAAGGCAAAGCTTTATCAAAACTTTATAACATAGCTTTATTAAAAATACCACTTACATAGTTCTTCAATGTCGGGGTTAAGTGAGAGTCCAAGTCCTACAAACACATGACAAAGTCTATTGAATGCACTTTCAAACAAGCTTTACATGAATGCAAATGATCTCGACATTCCTTCAAAACTAAGTCGAGCCGAAACAAAACACCGTTTCTCATCTCGGGGAAACTTGCTAGGCACCAACTAGGTCTTGGCCGAGGTCCCACATCTCCTTGCCGAGGTGTGGTCTCGATGGCCACATTCAAGGAAACGAAGTGGGGAAAATCTGGGTTTCCCTTTCTTTGAAGAACATGAAGAACATGGATGCAAGGATCATAACTTGTCATTACAATATCTGAGATTTTATGCTCTGAATTCAAAAACATGGACCTGGGCACCCATACTCGAAGAATTTATGAAAACAAACACAAAAACATGAATCTTGATGCAAACTTTCGGATCAAACAAGGCTTTTTCTTCATGAACACATGAATACCACTTTCTCTTTCTAAACCCAACTTTAAATCGATGCATGGCTTGCAAATCAGGTTCAATCATGCAATGCGGCTAGATGATCAATAAAAACAACAAGAGTAGATTAAGATTCTAACCTCAAAACACGAATCAAACGGTTTGAACTCTAAGGATCAAGCTTAGAAATCCATTCCTCCTCTAAGAACTTCTTCTTCTTCTTCTAGAGCTTCTCTTTCCTCACAAACAAAGACATATAGCAAATGATACATTTCTAGGTCTGCTGGCTGACTTAACACTCAGCTGGGACACGTGGCACTACCGGGTTTGTTCTCCTCAAAAAGGTGGCTGAGTGAAAAGACAAGACTATGACAAAGTGTGTTCAACAAGCAAGATGGCATAGGCACTCCGGTAGGTAATGATCTCGGCTAAACTCACACCAAGCAAGGTACAAAACATGCGAGAAACACTTAAGCAAACAAATCAAGGTTTTGCAAAAATGCAACATATCAAGACAAGATCGTGTAATATATGCAAGCATGACTAGAGTAGAGTGAGGGTTGTTACACGCTCGAGCGCAAGAAGGCCCGCTCGAGCTCCAAGACACAAGAATAAAGTACATCCGCTCGAGCACGAAAATCAGTTCGCTCGAGCGTAGATTCTCCTCTCCCAGTATTTTCACAGACAATGAACACCACGCTCGAGCGCCAACAGACCCGCTCGAGCGTAACTAAACCCGCTCGAGCGTGAAAAGCACATCTGCAGAAGTTTTGCAAAGGCACAAATACTGGAAGTATGAAATCTCCGCTCGAGCGCACAAGGACCTGCTCGAGCGGACCACTTAGAAAAACTGGGAAACAAGAATTGAGACCAAAAATCAACCTACCTGTAACCACCAAGCCCAACACTTCCTAAAACTCAAAAAAAAATAGAATTAAAGGATAACAAAAAGACATACAACCACCAACTCCACGGAACCAAGGTCCGGAATACAACCAATACAGAAAAGCAAAACCGGGATCGCTATAACCTTCCCCCCTTAAAGAATTTCGTCCCCGAAATTAAGAATACACCAAAATTGCAAGGTCAATTGATCACACAGTACCCAATACTCGAGTATTAGGAAAGATTCTAACCTCAAAACAAATCTCTGATCTACTCTCACAAAAGGAAGGGTTTACCAAGGGAACACGTTCCGAAAGAAGACAACACTCTGGTATACAAATACTTCAACAAAACCAAACCCTTCCCAAGATAAATCACCAAACACCCAACTAGCGCTCCAAGCTAAGTCGCTACTCAACAATTTTAATTCCCAATAGAACAACCAACACAAATCTTTTGTATACATAAATGAGAAATTATTTTCTGATTCATGAGGCATTTCTCAAAGGTAAAATCAAGTTTTCAACGTTGGTATTCCGAAATAAATTTTTTTTTTTGCATTTTTCATACGAAGCTCAAAAGTTTGGTAAATATTTTTCGTAAACACGGTGTTGCTCATAACACATAAACATCCACAATTTGTTTGGCAAAGACTTCACATTAAAATTCCTCAACAATATTACCATTCAATATTCAACAACCTGACCCATTACCGGTCACTTCATCTCTATTCAAGAGACAGCCTACAGTATACATTACAATATGTATTACCCTTATGCATTTCTTCCAAATCCAACAATTTCCAATATACATGATTCGCAATTTCATATCATAGTCAATGTTCATGATAAATTTCTAGTTCTACAATACATTCAACATATGCAGTGTTACATTAAACTTTCATTTCAAGGAAAGTTTCAAAATACTTCCGTGAACCAAAAACATATGCAATGTTTTTCAACTTAAGACATATTCAATACTCTCTAAAGTTTTAACAAAACAACACGAATACAACACATGCTCAAACATCCACAAATAGATTCGGATATTTCTCTCGGACCTGAAATTCACTTACCCAAGTGGTTTTCCTCAACCCCGTTACGTTTCCACAACACCTCATTTATTGGAAGGGTCCCGTCCTCCAAGACCCGATAACAATGATAATAGTAAGTCACACGCAACCACTACAATGTTCTGAGACATCCACTACGTCTCGACTACCGACAATACTCAAACCAGTATTTAGTACTTACTACCCCAACATATGAAATATGAAATCATTTGTACAAAAGGCTTCCAGTCGACTTTCACAAAACAGGAACGCAAGACGAAGCAAGGGTAAGGAACAACATTACGACCCATTTACACCCTAAAATTTCAAGGTCTTACCAAAGGCACACAACATGTAACCAGCAACTCAGACTAGATCACACCTAACTTCCCACAAAATATTCCTTTCAAGTTAAAGAATCTGTCTTATTGCTCCGTTTGTTTCAAAGCACTCGGTTTTTTTTTTTTTCAAAGGTATACAGACTTATACCGTCACTACTTAAGCACGCCACTTACAACTAGCCACAGCCGAACTTAGAGATTCTCCTCAAATTATTTTTCGAAAACAAGGATCGCAAACTCACGTTTCGATTCAAAATCATTTTAGTTTACGAAGAGTACTCAATGTCCCTCAAGCGAATCACAACGTAACCAACCCACAAAACCCGCCATACTCACAGTGATGACGCAATCCCCAAAAACAGTACTTTCACGATAGGGACTCCTAAACGTTTGAAACTCCCAACAACACAACAACATAAAGGATAACTTTGCACACCCCCGTGCCTTACAACGCAGAAACAAGGACCAAACGAGTCAAAACGACTCTAACAGAGTGCCTCACTCACTCTACACAACCTTACTTCCTCACTTGTACTACCACTATCCAAACTGGACGACGGACACTTATATCAAAGTGACCTAGCTTTACCAAACCTCAAACCACGCGATTTCATCAGTAACCACACTATAGCCTTACCAAGGCATTCGCCTGGGATTCCGTAAGAGTGATCCCCTTCTATACATCATCTACTAACAACATACGAACCACGTGCTACCACACACCGTATTATGTAAAATTTCCTCATTTAGATATTTCACTCACCATGTCGACTGAACTCGAAGTAACAGAATTTGCACACCCCTTCCCTCATACCGAGTTAACTGACAGGGTTTGCTACACCACGACATTTAACACTGCCAAGTAACCGTTCGTACCAAACACCAGCAAACATAGCACCTTCATCCACAAACACCATACCATTGTGACTCCATCCACGGGTCACACCCTAACCGCAGGCTATACGCCCAATCAACCCTTCCGATAGCATCTCCTGACCTAACCAGTGCTGAGGTACAAACCTATCGCATTCGATCACAATAAAGGAGCCCGAAAACTTAGGAGACACCGATATACTACTACCCGAGATATAGCACCAGCTGCTCACAACACACCACTCCCCGGTGCCAACAGCCACAACCTCATATAGGGACTAACACTCCCTCAATCGAAACGACCAATCAGTACAAATGTAGGTTCGGCAACGTTACCTACCACGAAGGTACAAGTCTATTCCTAACAAGATTATGCACTATGCACCCCCTCCCCCGTAAAACACCAAGTTAAATATATACTATACCTAGCATTAATCTCACACTTCACATCCCCTCGAGGAATTCCTGCGACAGTAGACCAACATCACTTTCACGCACATAAGATCAATTAGATAGCACTAATGAAATTCCGAACACCCGGCAAGTATAACTGTTCTCGCCCCTTAGTAATCCCTATTAAGGTACGCATTCCTCAGTAATCCTTCAAAATTTGAAAACATGGCTCATTAGCCCTGATTTTTCCTAAACCAATCACACGCATACAAATGCATTATTATCAAAAATTTTATGGTCTCACAACAACTTATTACATTCATAAAACTTTTTAGAGCCACAACATGCTCTAATCTGCCCATTTCAAAAAAATAGATAAGCACAGGCACACATAACTATATATATATATAGAAACAAACAACCTTGATGTTCCGACGATTCCAAAACACATTGGTTACACAATAGAACCCAATGATTACAAAACGATAATTCACCGATTACAAAACAGATTAGTCAAAACAAAACCACCCCATCGGTATTACCACCACTACCGTCCCTTACTGGACCGCTAAGGTTGGTCATCCCCAACCCAAGATGTCCTATGAGCTTACAAGCCATGGACAAGAACTACTGATGTGCCCCAACCGGCCACACTTGGAATAACTGCGAACTTCCCCAACTAGGGCTTGGAAACTCGACTCTCCTGAGGCCCTCGAAATCTGGCCTGATTGTCCCCCAAAACGATACTGCTCCTGTCCAGTCAAATAAGGCTGGACCTGACTAGGTTATAAAACCCCCAAAGAAGCCCCTGGCTGAGTACAGAAACGTCTGATATGACCCGGCTGATTACACACCCAACAAGTAAATGGCTCCTGAGCACGAGACTGGTTCAAAGTCTGAGCTGATGGAGACCCCAACAACTGTTTCCTCACTGAACACTCGATCGACCCAAAACCTGACTGGCTAGATGATTCTGATGGGGCAGTTACTGGTTGAACTACCAACCCTGCCCTCTTCCTCTGTGGGCAAGCTGGGGACTTGTGGCCCAGCTGACCACATTTGAAACAAGTGACAACCTTACGTTCACCCTTTCCCAAACCTAGACTCGGCACTGGAAAAATAGAGCCAGACTGAGCTCTCTGAAATCGTTGTGGATTAAAACCCTTCTGCCTCTTAAAAGGCCTACCAACACTCTGAGTCACAGGAGTCGCCGAAATGGCCTCCTTCCTATTTTGGCCCATAGCTAGCACCGCTTCCTCCACATGAGTCGGAGCCTCAACAAGCGCACTATAACTCCTATGCCAAGATCCATCAATCCTTTTGAAATTCATTATGGATACACACTTTGGTGGAGGCAGCGGTGGATTTCATGTAGATTATAACTCATCACTAAAATACTTTCGAAATTCATTATGGATACACATTTTGGTGTTGTATCAATAACACGGGGCGGGTTCGGGTCGTGACACAAATGATAATGATATACATTTTAGTGCTATATCAAATCAAACAAACACTTCTATACTTCACAAATGATACACATTTTAGTGTTGTATCAATCTCAAACAAAATCCGGTTTAGAGGTCCATCTCCCATTTTCCAATAAACCGTGGAGTACATCCCCCATCTCCTCCCACGCAATACAATGTATATAAGCGATTATCATATACAAATTTAATCAATCAAGACAAGTGATACACATTTTAGTGATACATCAATGTCAAACAAAATACTTCTATAATTCACAAATGATACACATTGTAGTGCTATATCAATCTCAAACAAAATCCGGTTTAGAGGTCCATCCCCCATCTTCCAATAAACTGTGGAGTACATCCCCCATCTCCTCCCATACAATACAATGTATATAAACAATTATTATATACAAGTTCAATCAATCAATACAAAATTTGATGTATTACACCAACCGTTGCATTCGATAACATACCCAATTGATTGGTTATAGTTTGCCTAATCATCATACATTGTCTACAACAATCAAGACTATCCTCCACTGACTGCCCAAAACAGTTATTTCTAAACAGAACATAAATGCACCAAATGGATAAAGTATCAACATTTTATCTAGGTGAGCAATAAATTAATCCAACAACACTCTTTGATCCCGTACCTTTCCAATTTGAATATTTCCTATTCAATTTCTCATTTTCCTAAATTAATTATACAAATTAATTTATCATAACAGTTAGGGCTTTTTCCCATATTTACAATACCAACTCTAAGGTTCCGTTTCCCATCAATAATCCAACACCAAGTCCATCTTTCAATGTATTACATACATAAAGGTTTATATGTTTGAAACCCCATCTTTTGAAAATTACATAAAGACCCCAAAACCTTCTCAAAATTACCCAACAAACCCCAACATATCAAAATACCAAAATTTAAAGGCAAAGCTCATATGATGGAGTAGGATATGCCTACCTCGAAGTTAGAGCTCAAACGGAGGAGAGGACCAAACTCAAAGTGCTCCAAACTCCAAACTTTTCGAATCAAATCGTAGCCCTCGACGATCAACACATTTTTTGCAAAGGCCAAAGGGTAGGAGAACACTCTAACTAGATCAATCCTAAGAGAGAAGGGAGATTCTAGAGAGAGGAGCTCTCAAAAGATATTTTGGGAAAGTAAGAGAGAGAAAAGAAAAGTGAAAAGTGATTCAAAAATGCCCAGCTGCTAACTAATATACGCATAACCCACTCGAGCGGATAATAGAACACTCGAGCGTAAAGCACAAAAACTGGACCCGCTCTATCACGACCCCATTCCGCCCCTAGTAGAATGGTGCCGTGATGGCCAGTAATCTGAGATTTCCGAAGGCCAACTTACAAGGATTCACACACAATCAGAGTATTACATATGGGGCTAACATGTGCGGAAGCAATGTATACGAGTCTAATTAGTCCATAAGAGCTGTGCACAAGTCAAATGAAATGGCATACATCTTTACATAGCTTTACAAATTGGGTACAATAAAACGAAGTACAAAAATAAATCTTGACCAAAAGGCTTCTCAAGCCATCATATACAAAACACAATGAATTACAAGTTAAGAAGCATGATCTTCAAGGTGCTACAAAATGCGAGTCCAAAACAAGTTACAAGCACATTTAGGCGTCACCGCCGTCCTGCTCATCACCTACATATATATAGAGAGGGTGAGCTTGGATACTCAGTGAATGGTACAAATAATAAAGGGGTTTGCATGAATAATATCCGAGATCTTTATCAAAGCGATACACATTATCTTGCACAAAATCAAAGACAAAACAAGTTCATCTAACAAGTCTTTCAATAAAATAAAATACATGCTGAACAGGTTCATATTACGTATGAGGAGCATAGGGATGGAAATTTAATCCCGGCCTGACAGGGACCCGATCCCCCGACCCCGATTATAACGGGTTTTCCCCGAAAATTATCCTCATAGGGCTGGGGATGGTATTAAAAATTTAATCCCCGATAATTTTCGGGCCGGGGACGGTGATAGCTTCCCTAGACCCAGCCCCGGCCCGGCTCCGCCCCGAACATCCCCGATCAGTCCCATGTATATATATATGTTTAGGCTGCTTTATCTAATACATTATATATATATGTTAAGGCTTTATGATATATTATATATATATATTTTAGGCTCCAGGTCTCAAGACTTGGTCAATGGTCAAGAATGAAAACTCTCTCTCTCTCTCTCTCTCTCTATTTCTTCTCCCTTTACTCTCTGTGAGAGATGAATCCTTCCAGATTTAAGCCACGGAGAACTCTTTCTAGATCTGAGCCGCGACGGAGATAGATCGGCGACGAAGATCTACTGCCACTGGTCGGTGTTCATCCGATCTGATATATATTTATATATGTATACATATAGATATACACTATATCAACATCATTGATATAAATATAGATATAGGTGTACATTTTGTTGTTGTTGATGTTGATGATGATGATCATTGATGATGATTTTGTAGACTATAATTGTTATTGTTGATGATGATGAAAGCCACTGTTTTTTTTTTGTCGGGGATTTTCGGGTCGAGGAAACCCGATCCTCGTTAGGGGCCGGGGCCGGGGAGGATGATAGGTTCCCCGTTGAGGATCGGGGCTGCGACCGAGGAAATTTTCACCATCGTGGATCGAGAACGGGGAGTGTGATCCTCGGCCCCGCCCCGTCCCGTTGCCATTCCTAGAGGAGCATAATATAACACATGGTATATTCAAAAGCAATAAATACAGGCGGCGTAGAAGACCGAAAAGACTATCATGAAGATCGAACAGGCGGTCATAAAGACCGATGATCAGATATGATGAACAGGAGTTCCATGGAGTGGAACTGTCAAAGAATTCCGTAATCACGTGCACAGATGCTAAGTGTGCCACAATATACAGTGTAAACAGAAATAAAACCAACATTCAATTGTAGGAAAACATAGTAGAGCAAGGCATAGTTATAGAGCTGGAAATAAGCACTATGAAAATGTGGCATGAGGTAAATACGTGGTAAGTCCGGATAGGGGGTGTAGTTAAATCTTGATAAGTTGGCCGAAGTGTCCATGGTGAAAGACCAGAAAACCGCGCGAATAGGTGTCGAGCCTTCTGGTTAATACCGGTAAAAATGACAATTTGGTAGTACTTGTAGAGTCTACTTACAGACACCAGCCTAGGGATTACCAGTGTCATATTTACCGGCCCTATTGATTAAAATTGAAAGTTTTGAAATGTGTTGCGATTGTAAGCTTGTATTGAAAAATGGAAATCTTCAAGAAGAGCATGAAATGAGTTTTCTTAAAAAGAACATGGTATGGCATGTGTCACGACCCGAACCCCCCCTATGGGTTAAGGCCATAATTGGCCAGTAATGACGAGATTACCTACGGCCTCAAACCAAATCAGATATAACTCATCAGAGTAAAGGGGTCAAACGGAAGTAATTTCAAAAAAAGCTTTGCCCATAGAGCTGTGCTTGCATGGCACGTCATAACAAACCATACCTATGTACATTAATAACTCATAATAGAAACACAATAGCATGAAGTTCTATACAGACAGGATCATCCAAATCTAAGTCAACCCATGAAAACTATACACAGACATATTCAAAGACTTCGCCAACATGACAACATAAAACAAAATGACAAAAAGGCGAAGACGAGTCTCGTGCGTGAGACACAAGGGCTGACTCTTCAAAACCTTGGTTGTTCCACACAGACATCACTGGGGCTGGGTCTGGACTTCTCTTGGCTCACCTACAAACACATGAATGAGCGTGAGCGATAGCCCAGTGAATAATATCAAATAAAGAAGTTATACAACGATATGTAGAACAACATACTTCAAACAGCTTTGGGCCCGATTCATATTTCTATTTAGCATATATGTACACAATTTAAGTCAAGTGACTATGGTTTCAAACATACTAGGCTTTGGCCCATTCATCTTTCATTTGTCAAACCGGCCTTTGGCCCATTTAGACTTTCATGTCAAACTGGCCTTTGGCCCATTCATTCATGTCAAACTAGCCTTTGGCCCATTCATTCATGTCAGATTGGCCTTTGGCCCATTCAAACTTTCATGTCAGACTGGCCTCTGGCCCATTCATTCATGTCAGATTGGCCTCTGGCCCATTCATTTATTCATATCGAACATTTGTCCATAATTCAAACTAGAAAACTTATAAGGCTTATAAGGAAATAATCAATTGGACAAATGACAAGTTTTAAATATCAATATTACTCACAATGATCGGTTGGTTGGTTTGCCCTAGAGCTTGACCCTACACATCACATAGCACATACGGGTCACAAACGATTCAATCCGTTCCTTAATTCACATATTCCTCTTTAGGCTTAATTCTTATCTCTTTATACAATGCTTAATGCATGCCTAAGAGTGCTTACAAGTGAAAGAGGACGGAAAACGAAACACAGAACGCATAAACAAAATTTCAGAAAACAGGGTCCCCGCTCGAGCGTGGACTTTCCCGCTTGAGCGGACCCAAGAGGCCTGCAAAAGTACTGGCTATGTCAAATTTACGCTCGAGCGTGCATTCTGGCACTCGAGCGGAAGGCCTCTGTACATGGCTCCCCGCTCGAGCGTGAACTTCCCTACCCGAGCGGGAGTCATGTCTGCAAAAAAAAATGCTGGGAGCCCATATTTCACGCTTGAGCGGCGATTTCCTCGCTCGAGCAGACACCAAAATTTCTAGGTTTTCCAGCTATGTTCTTGAGCTTCAAGTTGACATTCCATCCAATATTTCTTGCATGCAATAGCTCAAACTTCAAATACACTTGTACTAACATGGTATAAACCCCAAATTACAATTCTGGAAAATCCAGAACATGTTCTTGAGCTTCAATTCGACATTCTAACCAACATTTCTTGCATGCAATAGCTGAAACTTCAAATACACTTGTACTAACATGGTATAAACCCCAAATTACAACCTAATGAAGCTCAATCTCATCATTTAATCACATGTATGTCCCAATCTACACCAAATTCACCTCCAACATAACAATTTCATGCATTCAAGCTCGTATTCTTATAAATTGTACATGCATGTGAGATATAATTCTCCTTATCAACTCAAGTGGTGCAAATGGTGATCACAAGCATGAATTCTAACCAAAATCTTACATGGATCAAACATTTTGTGGTTAAACATGCAATTTCAAAGCATTTACACACATGCATGCATACATTGACCTTCAATTCAACAAAACCAACTCAATTTCATCATACTCAATCAAACTCATGTTCTTGACCATTAATCAAACTTGGATTCACAAGATGATAACTTAAAATTCATGAATTCCCTTACCTAGAAGCTCAATCTTCCAAACTATAGCAAATTCTTGAGTTTAATCTTCAAATTCCCCAAACCTTGAGCCAAAATTACACAATTCTCTCTCTTTCTCTCTTTATAGCCGGCCCCTCTCTCTCTCTCTCAAGGCACAAAATTAGATTTTTGAGCTCAGGTGTACCAATTAAGTGTATAGTGCCTCTTTACATAAGTTTCCACTAGCACCAATTTAATAATAATAAATAATTGGGCACTAATTTAATGAATTAATCCAATTAATCTGATCCGAATCAATTTCCAATTAAATTTCACCGTAGGCTCTAAAAATTACGCTAATCACAATGGCATAATTAATTTCGGGCTCTGTGGCCGATAAGGCCTTTAATTTAATTTCCAAAGCAGATGATCAAACAGATATTCCTACGGTGAATAGATAGAAATTCAAAACCACATATTTTCACATAATGGCACACAAAATCATATTAAACACATAATCATGCTCATATTAAGGACCAATTAACATATTACGGAACAGGGATATCACAGTCTTCCCCCCTTTAGGAAGTTTGGTTCTCCAAATTTATTTTACCTTCGTCGGGAAACAAATGTGGATAGCGTAGTCGCATTTCCTCCTCTTTTTCCCATGTAGCATCCGTCCCATAATGTTCTTTCCATTCCACCTTCACCATTGGGATGGACTTGCTTCTCAATTGTTTCACTTGCCGATCAACAATTCATTCTGGCCATTCGGCGTATTCCATATTTTCATCAATAGCTACCTGGTGATAATCAATCACATGAAACGGGTCTTGGAGGTAACCCCTTGTAGACACCCCATTTTTGACCGTCCTTAAGACTTGGACGTCATCGTTTGAACACTCGGTGATCATCCTTGTTCGTGTTCGTCTTGAGTTCCCGGAGGTCTCAGCTACGTGCCCTGCCTCAGGATCTCTTGACTCGATTGTTTTGTGTCTGGTTTTGCACCAAACACTTGTTGTTTTGCTTCTGAGGGTGGGAAGTAGCTTGTAGGCCATCCCCACACCTCACCGGACATGGCTTGAGGCCACCGGCCTTGTTTCCTGGCCACCGGCCATTGGTGATGGCCGGTCGGCACTCTTGATGGTCAGTCGGCATTATGTTTGGCCGGCCGGCCACTGTTTTTTATCAATCGGCCACTTATCCTAACCGAGACCTTTTCTTGAGGGAGCTTGACCCTTTTGAACCTTTTTTTAGCTTCTCCAAGAAGCTTGACCTTTTTTTTAGCTTCTCCAAGAAGCTTGACCTTTTTTAGCTTCTCCAAGAAGCTAGACCCTTTTTTAGCTTCTCCAAGAAGTTTGACATTTTTTAGCTTCTCCAAGAAGCTTGACCTTTTTTTAGCTTCTCCAAGAAGCTTGACCTTTTTTAGCTTCTCCAAGAAGCTTGACCCTTTTTTAAGCTTCTTGAAGAAGCTTGAACCTCTTGACCCCTTTGCCTAGCTTCTCCAAGAAGCTTGGCCCTTTTGATCCAAGCGTCTAAAAGAAGCTTGGCCTTTTTGCTCAAAGCTTCCAAGAGAAGCTTTGTCCCCTTGTCTTGCTCTATAAATATAGAGCCTATCCTTCCATTCAAGAGGTTCCAAGAATTGGTCTAAGGCTCCATACATATATCTCTCTCCATATCTCCTCCATTTTAGCTCCAATTTGCTTGGTTCTTGGCTCCTTTGCACACCAACCCCTAGCCTAACACCTCCATCATCAACCTAAGGAGCTTGGAAGCCATTTTCAGAGGCTAAGGGACCATTTTTTTGTCCAAGAAGCTGCTGGTTTCGTTGGTCTACAAGGGTGAGCCTTTAACCCTCTTTTATCCCCCGTTTTTGCACAAGTTTTTAGCCTATCTTGCTTGCTATTTTGAGCTTTGTGTATAACATAAAAAAAATTCTGTTTTTTTGTGTTTAAGATACTTCATTAAGGACACTTTTGTGTTTGGGGTCGTTTACCCCCTCTTAGGCCTTGTTTGGCCCCATTTTGTGCTATTTTTGGTGAGTTTCGGGACCACCTTGTTTGGGCCTCCTCACCACTGAAATCTTGAGGGATTTCAGTGTTGAGGAGGCCCAAACAAGGTGGTCCCGAAACTCACCAAAAATAGCACAAAATGGGGCCAAACAAGGCCTAAGAGGGGGTAAACGACCCCAAACACAAAATGGCTAATGTAACACATGCGGAATGTCACTAGAGTAGGCTCGGCTAGTCTATAAATGACATGTGAAAATGCACAAGTAGCATGTATTCAAGTTAGATTTGAAATACTAATGCAA
>NW_021024832.1:4234160-4250405 GCF_004153795.1 Camellia sinensis | reverse complement strand
TCTCCGCCTTCATTTTTTTCAGATTTTTTTTTTTCAATAAAGAAAATAAATTTAATAAAAATAAATATCAAAAAATTATTTAAAAATTATTTTTTATCTCTAAAAAGAAAGTGCATAAAAATAACAAGTGGTTTTCATTCTTTTATTTTTGGGCAAATTACATATTCCTCTTTCGAAGTTTAACTAAATTACAGATATTCTCTGAGGTTTCAAAAATTACAAATACTCCTTTGAGATTTATATTTTCATAACAAATTATCTCTTGAGGTTTATATTTTCATAACAATTTGTCCCCTAATTTGTTATGCAAATAGTACCTTGAGGGGGTATCTGTAATTTCTCAAACCTCGGAGGGTATCTGTAATTTTACTAAATCTCAAGGGATATATATAATTTGCCATTTATTTTTTTATAAAATTAATTTTCTGGAACAAGTTTATAAAAATCTTTGACAATTTTTTTTTATATTATTTTTAAGAGTAGAAATAATATTGATAGAAGATAAGTTGAAAAAAAATAAATTGAGATTGTTTGATCATATATAACAGAGTCCAACAAAGACAGTAGTGAAAAGATGTTATACAGTGATGGTAGATGAAAGTGTTAAGGAAAAGGACAGACCTAAATTGACCTGAGCTAATGTATTAAATAGAGATATGAATCTTCTTAATTTGACTAACGATATGACTTTCGATAAAGTTAAATGGAGAAAAAATATTTATATAACTGACTTTATTCCATGGGATTTAAGATTTAGGGGTTGTTTGGCATAGACTATATAATCCATCTTTTTATCTTTTTATCTTTTTTCTATCACATCACCTCTCTACTTTTCTGTACATCTTTTCGTAAAAAGACAAAAAGTACACTTTTTTAGGACACCTCAAACCAACCCTTAGTTTGATTAGATTAGTTATTTTAGTTATTTTATGTTTTTTTTGGAGATTATTCCATGAGCTTAATCTCAACCGTCCATTCCTCTTTCTCTATTAGCTCTGGTGGAGAAATGTAAGCCGTCCAATTGTTTGCAGTAACGAGTCTTCGGAATCGTAGCGTCGGGTGGGCGTCACAGCACCGTCCCCCACATGGGACCCCAATGTCACCCGCGACACGTGGCAGAGCCCCCCCCACCATAGTGTTTAAGCACTATCTACTTAAAGTGACAGCTCAATCGGGTACGGTTAAGTAAAAATAAAGAATATTTATGTGGAAGTGTTAATAAATGAATTTATTATTTAATAAGTTTTATGAAAAAAATTTATTATAAAAAATGTCACTAATTGTAAATTTTAGTGATAATTTATAATAATTATGAGTAAAAAAAATATTAATTGTTAATTTTTAGCAACGTATGTAAAAAATTGTCACAAAAAAATTATTTTTAATGATAATTTTACTAAAATTTATTTTCAATGGGACTTGATGAGAATTAAATCCAACTATTACGACCTATTAATAATTTATCTGTAAAAATAATGAATAATGTTATATGTATTAATTAGTATGTTAATTAGTGTATTAATAAATAATGTGGCACAATTTAGAGGTTTCGAATTTTGTAATTTATATAAGGATAAATTACAAATACACCCCCCTGAGGTTTGTTTATAGATTGCCTCCTCTAGTTTGAAAAATTACAAATATCCTATTATTAAAATTTTAATTTAACAGAATTAATTAAAAAAAATTCATAATTGTTCTCCTATTCTATAATAAAATTATTTAAATTATTAATCGAAATATATTTATAACATCATTAAAAACTGTTAATTGACTTAATAATTTATTAATACAATGGGCGATTTGTTATGAAATTAGAAATCTCAGGGGATGGAATATAATTTCCAGAATCATAGGGGGTAATTTGTATTTTAATCAAATCTCAAGGGGTGTATTTGTAATTTACCCTTTATATTATAAGTGAAATTATAATTTTAAAATAATCATGTCATAATTATGTTGTAGATGGTCATAAATTAAAGTTCAAATTAAGTATGGACCTAAGTGTAGAGGTCGTCCTTATTAGGTGACCAGGAATGACCAAAGGAGCATAGGTTAAAGCCCAAGGGAAGTAGGTCAATAGTGGGCCGAAGTAGGTCCGATCTGCCAAGAATCCGAACAGACTCCATGAGGCACTTTGTCTCAACATCGCCATTTCAAGTATTGCTGGTGTCGCCGCAATCTAAAGTTGCTGAGGGAAAGAAAATCGAAACAATTGAGTTGCAAAGGCCACACTTGCAGCAACCAAATTGTTGAGGTACTTGTCAACGTCGCCATCTCTAGTGTTAGCAATTACAATCGCCGCAAGAACTACAACCGTCACAACTAACTTGCGGAGGAAAAACCCCACCAAGGTGATAGTAATCTTTGAGAAAAGCTTCCCCTTCACAAATAGAGGCTTATGTGTGGCGCTGATAGCAGGCCTCAAAGTGTTACTAGCCTAGCGTTGATAGCAGGTCCGGAGATACCAATATATAACGGTGACCCCGCAAAGATAGGAACAGGGCAATCCGAGTGTAAGGGACTCCCTTTCCATCTACCCAAATTATAAACCTGCCTTGGTCACACAGACAAGACCAAGAAAGCCGCATTGGGCTTGGTACTAAAGCACAGCATGGTTGATAACAGGCTTGGTTGTGGCCTTCGTCCTAGGAAGCTGGGGAGTTTGTGGTTAGGTGGCTAAAGGTGAAGCCTTCACTGAGGTGAACACGAAAAACATGACTGATAGCAGGTTATGAAGTCCTGGGAATACATGTCTTGGCTAAACTAAACTAAGAAGGCAAGTGCAGTGGCAAACAGTACTGCCGCAAGTGCACTTATTGAGGTTCAGGCTGAGGAGGCAAGTTGCAGCGGCAAACGGTCCCACCGTAAGTGCACTTATTGAGGCATCTGCGCCAAACAGATAGTACATAGTACATGCAGAGGGACGTATGGCATCTTTAGCCTAGTGGCTCAAGGCAGAATATTCCATGTGATTCTTAAGGACATATGTCCTCACTTTATTTGGCTACTTGGTATCCTCTTGGTGCAAAGGAAAGCCTATGAATAGAACCAATTTCCCAAGGTCCAGAGAAGAAGTTTTTGGAAATTTGAGAGAGATGCTGCTCATTTGTGCACTGTCATTCCTCTCTTCTTGAGTCACTTACTTCACCCTCACCTAGTTGTTCATTCACCGGTCATCCCATAATTATTGGACCATTGATATAGTTTTGTCTCTCTAATTGCTCTCTTAATTATTGCTCACATCGAACCTCTCTACATATATTAATACACTAATTGGTAAATTGGTACATATAACACCACAAAAAAAATAATTTGAAAAAAAAAAACCAATTGTACCCGTTTTTATAGTCCATCCAAATTTAGACTTTGTTTTCTTTTGCAAGCCACAAGAATAATATTGAAGGGAGTTGTTTTAAAATATAAATTATTCTCTATAATTTTAGAAGTTACATCCCACCTCTTAAGATTTATAATTTCATAACAAATCACACTTTTTTTAATAAATCATCAAGTCAATTAATAATTTTTAATGAAGTTAGAAATATGTTTTAATTAATAATTTATGTAATTTTATTATTGTATAAGAGAGTAATTATGAATTTTATTTTTTTAATTAGTTCTATTAGATACAAAATTCTAACAAGGAGGTATTTGTAATTTTTCAAATCACATGGATCAATCTGTACTTTAAGCAAATCTCTAGAGGTGTATTTGGAATTTACCTTATTTTATTTAATAAATTTTTGTTAGGTTGTTTGGTATAATTTTTATTTATAACTTATTAGACAAAAATAAGATAAAAAAATATGATTATTTGAAAGCTATATAAGGGTTCTTTTGACTACTGTTTTTAGATTATTAGTTTTTGACATACAATAAGCTACATCAAATAGCACCAATAATACCAAATTTGAGTATGAGATTATTTTTTAGGAGATTAAGCATTGGTTTGGCATGATGGGTTGGGGTGGGTTGGGATTAAAATAGTTACAAAAAGATAAAATAGGTTTTTTAGTTCCGAGTTAAAAAGTATCACATCCAAATTATAAGCATTTCATTTTTTCTCTCACAAAAGTCAAAAAGTCTATCCAAACGAGATTTTTTAGTCACAGGTTAAAACAGTTAAAAATTTAAAAAGTCATAAAATCAACCCACATCCCAAATGAAGCTTAAATATGATGAGATTGTTATTGTCAGGTAAAAATTGTATTATGGAATTAAATGAAATGAATAATCGGATATATGATAGAATTATCAATAAAATTATGAGAATAAGTTATAAGAGAGGATAAGTAATTGGATAGAAGAAGTGAGGCATTATATTTAATTATGATGAAATAAAAATATATAATTATTTTTTATTATTGGATGGAAAAAAAATATGGAGAAGGTTAATTATTCTAATACCACGCTAGTATTATATTATTTAATACTCTCATTTTTCTTTATTTAATCTTTCATATCAATATTAAAATTATCCGGAGTTTAGTATTATGAAAAATAGATACCGAGCAAATGTTTCCTACCTCTAATCCCTTCATTTTTATCTCATAATTAAACACTAAACTAACAATCTGATGATAAAATAAAAATATATAATTATTTTCGATTATTAACTAACAATCATATAGTAGTTAAGTGGAGCAATTTTAATACAATTATATCATTTAATATATTGTATAGTACATGATTGTTTAAAAATAATATATCATTTAATAAAATCAATCAGTATATGATTGTTTTATTTTGTTTCTCATTAAAAATTGTGGGATTTGACATAGAATTTTTAAATTTTAAAAATAATGAAAATTTCCCCTCACTTTCTAAGTGTGAAACCATAACATTTTCCCTTGTGGGGCTGGTTTTTCTCCTGTCTGTGATTTAATCAGAGGTACCGTTGGATTTGTAAGAATTTATCATGAGTTTCATTTTGATAATTCGAATCATTAAATGTGTAAAAATCGTCGAGTACTATGTGCTTGTAAAAGATCACATTGATAGGATATTGATAGTTACGTGATCAAATCAATTTTGTATAAAAAAAATATATGGTAAAAAAATAAATGGTTAACAAAAATTTGATCCGATAAGATAACTATCGATATCTGATCAATGTGATATTTTACAGACATATAGTACTCGACAAATTCTACACATTAGCGGCTTAGATTATCAAAATAAAACCCGTGATAAACCCTCATGAGCCGAATAGTACTCTCTAATTTGATCAGGAAGGAAACCAGCCCTTCCTCTGTTTTCGTTTACGTACTGTCCTTACGAAATACAGGGAGAGCTGCAATTAGATGAACAGACTCCCATTCCACTTCTTGACTACATACAGGAGGTAGAAAATGAATCTATTCACACTACCTGTTTTGTTTTGAAATTTTCAATAAGGGAACTCATTGTCTCCAGTTCAAGTGGATTGAATGGGATTGTTCAAGTTTGTGGAGTCACAACTCTCATTTCAACGATTTAAATCGCTAATTTTTTAACTTATTTTATGTAGATTTTTTACACAACAAATATGTCGAATTAATATACGTAACTACATAATTTTATTATTTTTTAAAAAGTAAATAACAAAAATAATTTTAAATTAGACTATACATTTTTTCAAAAATAAATATGATAAAATTACATAGTTTCAAATCCTCTGAAAAAAATTAATGACAAGAATAATTTCAAAAATATACAATATCTTTTTTATTATACAAAGATTACATAATTACAAATATCAAATTGACTTAATTTTTTTTCTATAAATAATCTAAGCGAAGTGACTTTAAAACACACTGTCCAGCTCAATTAATGAACTAAAAAGACTAATGGTGAACCAAAAAGTACGGAAAAAAATTGTATGATTCCAATTTAAGCTATATATTGTGAGGTTTAAATATGTAAAACAAATATGAACTATCCAATAAAGGGAATTTCTTTACCCACCACATCATATAAAAACACTTTTTAAAAAATTTTATTTTCTTATTTTTCATATTTTTTTGTTTTTATTGAATTTTTTAAATATTTTAAGCAATTTTTTTACTTTTTAGACACTTCTAACATAAATACACCTAAAAATTAAAAAAATTGTAAAAAAAGATTTTAAAAATTTACTAAATACCAAAAAATATAAAAAAAAATACAACAATTCAGTACATATTTTGTATTTTCATATATTTATTAATTTTTTAAAATATTTTTTCAATTTTTTTTTTACTTTTTAAATACATCTAAGTAAGGTGCATCTAAAAAAGTAAAAAAAAATGTTTAAAATTTTAAAAATATTCACTAAAAACAAAAAAAAATACGAAAACCAAAAAACTCAATTTTTAAAAAATTTAATTCAGAAAACTCAAATCAAACACACTGATGGTGCACCAAAAAGTACGGAAAAAAATTGTATGATTCAAATTTAAGCTATATATTCTGTGGTTTAAATATGTAAAACAAATATGAACTATCCAATAAAGGGGAATTTCTTTACCCACCTTATCATATAAATTTTAATTATATCATTTTTTTTTTTAGTTATGATTATATTTTAATTGAGTCCGGATCTCCTCCTTGAGAATCCTACTTCATGTCCTCCTTGCAACGGCTGAGATCAGCTGTTGCACATCCAACGGCCATAAAAAAAAATATATATATATATAATATATATATGAAATTGAAATTTCAGAAGATTCTCGTCCGTTGCTGTAGTTGTACATTCACTTCACTCTCACTCTCACTCTCACTTTCACTCAGCCTCACACTCACCCGTCCTCCTCCATCGAACCCATCCTCACTGGCGACCAGTCCCGACTGCCACCCAGACGGTGACCTACTCCAGCCCTGATATTCTTTACTTCGTGAACCATAGCTCCACCGCGACCACCACCATCGGCTGAGCGAAGAAATTTCTTGATGAGAACATGGGTTCTGAGGCCATGGAGGAACCAGGCTTGTCTTCGAAACGCTGAAATTAAGAAGTTAGGGTTGTGTGATTGAGAGTGAGAAAATAGATTTAAAATTTCAAAATTAGGGCTTTGATTTGGGATTCCAACAGGGAAAAATTAGGGCTTTGAGAGTGGGTGTGTTTTTGTGTGCTTTTGATGAATCAGTATGTCACGACCCAAACCCGCCCCTATGGGCTTAGCACCGTAACCGGCCAGTAATCCAAGATTACCGAAGGTCTGCTTAACAGTAATACAGTAAAACAGAGTACAGGGGCTTGGCGGAAGCCAAAACAGTAAATAAACAATGTCCAATGAGCTGTGACAGTCTGTATGCAAAAAGACTTTTCATTCAAATATATACAGTCGGACAAAATAGTATGTACATATATACAATCATTCAGTTCAGGGACCTAATCCCCATTAAACAGTACAGTACAGTAAACAAAACAGTTACAGAGACAGAAGGGGAAAACTAAAACACCCCTAAGCCATAACTTGACAGGTTCGGAACCTCGCAGTGAGGCACAGTGGTTAGCTTGACAAAA
Organism: Camellia sinensis; assembly: GCF_004153795.1. Lineage (NCBI taxonomy): Eukaryota > Viridiplantae > Streptophyta > Magnoliopsida > Ericales > Theaceae > Camellia > Camellia sinensis. The sequence continues at coordinate 4,242,916 of NW_021024832.1, read as the reverse complement.
CTGGAGCTTACCCCAATGCTTCTAACCACGGTCTGGTGCCTGTACACGTACATATATATATATATATATATATGAGCAGTGAGCTAAAGCCCAGTGAATAACGTCATGCATAAAGAGATTAAGAATGAATGTCCTTACAGTAATGAAAACAGTTCGTTAATTCAGTATATCAGTTATTCAGTCATATGTGGTACATCCATTAGCATAACAGTACAGTGAACAGTAGGTCTTAAAAGACCGAACAGTAAATGATGGCCATCAATCAGTAAACAGTAGTAGTTCCAACAAGGGAAGCGACAGAGATCTCTATAACAGTAGCAGTAAACAGTAGTTGCTAAGGATGCCACAATACAGTTCAGAATATAAGACATACATTCATTCAATTAACAGTATCAGTTCAGAAAGCAGTACAGTTCAATTGTTCAGAAGATAATCATTTTGAACATATCTTTATACAGTTGTTACTCACAAAGTTCTGGGCTACAGTAAAGCTAGAGCGCGTCCCCAGTCGCCAACCCTACACAATTACAGATTGAACACACACTAAGCTACACAGTTGGGAAAGATAATAACTTAATCCCTAATTTGCGTCGGTGTGTTCTACAACTATATCCTCGTTAAGATGCCTTAAACTAGGCCTAATAATGCCTAGGATGAGATGAGGATGCAAAGATGCACTTTAAAAGCATCTTCAGAATTTTCAGAAAACAAGGGTCACGCTCGAGCGTAGGTTACTCTGCTCGAGCGGACATGCAAACAAAGGTTTCTGCTCGAGCGTATAATTACACGCTCGAGCGTTCTGCAAAACAGTCAAAAATGCTGGATAGGTGAAAATCATGCTCGATTGGGCGCTTGACACCCGCTCGAGCATGAGACACAATGTCCCACTCGAGCGTCAATTATTCTGCTCGAGCGGACATCAAAACAGTGCAAAGTGCTAGGAGCACGAATTCCACGCTCAAGCGCCAGTCTGTAGACACCCCATTTTTGACCGACCTTAAGACTTAGACGTCACCGATTGAGCGCTTGGTGATGTTGCATATTGTGCTCGTTCGGAAGTCGCGGAGTCTTGGCTGCGAGCCTTGCCTTCGGACTTTCGGACTCTTTCACGCCTTACCTCGGTTTACGAACCAGGCTCTGCTTTCTCTGTTTTCTCTTCCCAAAGGGAGGGAGAGGTCTCGTAGACCATCTCTCAGTGGCCGTAGGCTACGTTTCGTGTTCGTAGGCCATTTTTGCCCGTTTGGAGTCCGGTTTTCAGTTTTTCGGAATCGTTGGCCGTGTGCCTCGGTTCGGGACCGCTTAACCACCTCTGTTTGCCCTGATTTTTGGCATGCATCTTATTTGCTCCCTTTTGAGGGACACTGTAGTCCGAGAGACCAACTTCGTGATCAAACACCACTTCCGGTGCCTAACAGTCAGTTTTCGGGGCCTCAGGCTGCGCGTTTCGGCCCCCGAACCTTCATTTTGCATCAGTTTTGGTTCATTTTTTTTGCAGGAACCTCTGTTTCATTGGTAAGAAGGCCGTAGAAGGGTGGGAGGCCAGTAATTGTTCTGTCAGCCAACTTTATCCCTTCATCGCCCTCCGTCGTCCATTTTTTCTCACTTCAAAGCCAATGTTGACTACCCTTGGGCCATTTTCTTGAACCCTAAACCCCATATTTGTGATGTACACATCTGGGAGGCCACCGATATTTGGTGGCCGGCCAGTAATTGCTTTTGAACCTTTTGAACCCCCTTGAAAAGTGGGTTGTTCTCTCTCCTGGTTCATTGTCTCCAGTTTTTAACCACTTGGTTGTGTTGTGCACACATCAGAGGCTACCTTTTTAGTATGGCCGGCCACTAATTCCCATTGAACCTTTTGACCCTTGGCCGGCCGGCCATGGGAGGTAGCTGGCCGGCCACCTGTAACCTCAATAACCGGCCGGCCATGCTCCTTGCTGCAGGCACATTCCAAATATGCATCTCTTTTCCCTCCAGATTGTGTATCCGGGGGGGTGCATTTTTAGAGGGAAACTTGGATTGTTTTCCCTCCATTTTTCCCCACTTTTTCCCCCTCTTTTGTCTATATAACAGCAGCTCCAGCTCTGTTATTAGGGTTACAAAAATTCCCCCCAAGCCTCTTGCCTCGTATCTCTCTCTCTCTCTATATTTCCAAGCCTCAAACTTTCAAGTCCTACACCCATTTCTTCACCAACCCATAGCCCCACCCTTCCATCCTCCATTCCAGCAGCTGGAGGTTGTTCTTCAGAGCCTAGGAGTGCTGCATCTTGGTCCAAAAGGGTGCCAAAGACTAGTCTTCAAGGGTGAGTCCCTATTATCCTTTTTTTGTGCTTTATTTTGTTCAATACATTAGCCATACTTGCTTGCTGTTTTGGGCTCCGACCCTAACTGGAACTAGGCTTATTTTGAGCTATTTTTCATGTTTGTTTAAGGGCCTCTCACTATTTGAGGCCTCCTTGTTGCACTTGCTTCATTGCCTCTCTTGTATGCCATTTTCTTGTGTAGTATTTTTGGCCTATGTATAAATTGTTTCAAGGCATGTCATAAACTGTAAAGTTTCTTATTTTGAGCCTTTCTTCAACATTGTTGAAGGGCTCATCACTTTTTAAGACTTCCATTTGCCACTTGCCTTTATATCTCTCTTTTGGCTCCATTTTTGCATGATTTGTTAGCCTCTTATGCTTCTGTTTTTGGATTCTGGTCCGAACTATAAGTGACCTTATTTTGACCCCATATTCATGTTTTATTAAGGGTCTTTCATTGTTTGAGGCATCCTTTTTATAGTTGTGTTATAACTCTCTTTTTGGCCTTATTTTGCATGGCATTTTGAGCATTCTTGTACACTGTTTTGGGTCTGGCCACCAACTGAAAAATATCATGTTTTCGGCCCCTCTTCAACTTTGTTGAAGGGATCTCTCTTGCTTGGGGTCATCAGATGTGACTTGCTTCTTTATCTCACATTTAGGGTCATTTTTGCATGCTAGTTTTGCCCTATTTGTGTTTATTGTTTGACCTTTCTTAGAACTGTGAATATGCTTATTTTTGGGCTTTCTTGACTCTGTCTTTACATTCCATATTCAAATAGTGCATGTTTTGTATAGCTATAGGCCAATGCATAGGCCTAGTTTTGTATTTCGGTTTCATTTCATGCATCGGGAGCCATGTTTCCATGATTCGGGACTGTTTTGGGTCATATTTTAGCGCTGAAATTTGCATGCTTGTATGCTATATTCCATGCCTTGCCATGTCTTGTTAGAGTGGCATTTCGTGCCTTAGGATTGGTCCTCGGTTTGCGTGCATGTGTGCACGCATTTCAAGCGTCTCATTTTCATCTCATGGCCTCCTATGTGAGTGTGGCTGAGGTCCACTTGTGTTGGTGTAAGTCCATTGTGCATTGTGTATGCCATTTCATTTCATAGCATTGCGCATGCTAGGTTGTATGTTAGAGCATTGTGTATGCCATGTTACCTCGTACATCGTGTATGCAATTTCATAGCATTGTGCATGCTAGGTTGTATATTAGTTGCATTCATGCATATCGTGCATATTGCATTGTGCTTGGGATAGGAGTTAGCCCGAGCACGGGAAACGAGGTACGTTTCGTACTCCGAGTGACGGAACGTGTCTCAATTCCAAGTCACCGACACCCCGGATTATCCATGATGGAGTTAGGTTTTAGTTGAGTTTTCATGTGCATTCATTCTATATTGAGTAATGCAAATCAACTCCTCGGCCATCATGCATCGATATGTGTGATTGGTGGCACGAGGATCGAGGCATGCATACATTTGTGAAAATACATTGCTATGCCCCTTTCTTGCTCTCTGTTGCAGCAAATCAAGAATTAGCAACCTTCCGGAGCTTAGCGCGCTTTCCAAGAATAATTGTAAAACAGAGGCTAATTGGGACATCCCAGTGGATTTTCGCGCAAGGCAGCCCACACATGCATCATCCATCATCTGAAGAAGACTCAAGGCAGTCCCTGGTTTGCATGCCAGTTTATTATTTTTCTTAGTTAATTTGTAAATTAATTAGGAATTTGTATATATTTGGACTGTACTATTTATTTGGACCCTCTGCGCGAGGGCACAACTGTAATAAGTGTGCGTGTGTGTGTTGTATATCTTCTAACTCCACGTCTTTCTCCCTTTTATTTACCCGCTTATGATGGTTAGATTAGGGCATGTTTCAATTAGCATACAGTATGACAGCATGTTTGCATCATTCATCTGTTTTGCATGCACCGGGCTCGGCGCATCATACTAACTGCATTGTATCTTCAATTCCAAATTGAATACATGTTAGCTGTAGCATTTCATATGCCATGTTTAGAATAGCCGAGCCTGCTATAGTTGCATTTTTGCATGTGTTGCATTAGGCATTTCTGTATAATTAGAATCATGCATGGATTTCTAATTAGCTTTTGTTTTGGCTTGGAGTACTCGGTAAGTTTTATGCTTTAGCATCCTTGCATGCGTGTGAGTGACTGCCATGAATAGTATGCTTACCATGAGGCTATGTGCTTATATGATATAACTGCTTGAATGCCTGTGGGTGAAGGTTGGGTTATTTGGATTGGAATAAATCATTGATTGTGAGTTTTAAGCCCACTAGATAGTGGCAAAATCATGTTTTCCAAGCCCACCTGAGGGTGGCAAATTCACGCCTTAGCCTACTTGCGGGTAGCACCATCAAACCATTTTCAAACAAACAAACATGAAATGTTTTGTTCCAATTCAGGCGATCCAGTCTATACTTGTATGCTGTGCGCATCACATAGTAAATCTAGGCTAATAACTGGAATAAGAACACACAATGTTTTCAAAACTTGATATCATGGTTAGTAGAGGCCGATCTTTGATCGGGCGAGCGGGGGTGCTCACGAACTGACCTTCCCCAATCGTACCCAAGTTCCCGAGCCGAGGCAACTTTGGTGATGACGGACACGTGGCCTTAGGCAAACGAGTCAGGGTTTCCTAAATTTCCCCAAAATAAAATATTTAGGTGGCGACTCTGTATCTGGCAAAGCAGTCCATGTTTGGCATTTCTTTCAAAAATCTGTTTTCTCAAAACGATTTGCCAGATTTGGACTCTTTGGTTCAGACTTAGAACCGTGACAAATTTGAGAGTCCTGAGTTGTAGTGACCCCAATATCGAACGGAACGGGGGGGACTCGTTCCTCTCCCGGGGCGTTCGGGGGACGTCTACAGTTTCTAGCGACTCCGCTGGGGATTTAGAGAACTTGACTCGAACTCATGATATCTGTTTTTGACTACACTTATGTGTTTCTTTGCATTGCATTTGCATTGGTGCGCCTAGGACACCGTGTTTGCCATCTGCTATTCCTGAACGGTTTGCCGGAGGCTTGTCTTGTCAAGGCATGACCATAAGGCTGACCGGTTGTGGGCTCTGCCAGTATGGGAACACAAACCCTGGTTTTATCGGGGCACCATTTTTGACCATTCGATCTAGTGCATATTCGGATCCATAGTGACCATTCCAAACTAGTACAGGTTGCTTACCCGTTTATAGGTTGTTTGAAACCGCTGCATGCGTAGTGAAACCCTAGCTCCTAACAAAATAGGACAGGGAAAACCCTACCCCAACATAGGGGTGTTTTGGCTCTCAATTATCTGTTATATGCTGTCAAAGTGCGTCTCTACAGGGAAATGCATGTATCAGTTTATGAGTTTTGGGCATCATGCTTGCGGGCATCAGTCAGTATTTGGGAATCAGTTATCCGCGGGTATCAGAGATTCAGTTTTGGGGACAGTGATTCAGGGATAATGATCAGTGTTGTAGGACAATGTGTATTCAGCTTGTCGACCGTGTGTTGTTATGCCCGGCTGTATATCATGCATTTACTTTAAGCTGTTATGCTGTCCGTTTATCTGTTTATTTCATTCCTTATTTGCTTTATTTATCTTTTTTCTAGGGCAGTTCTAGCACAATTGCTTCCAACCCAGTAGATATTCCCCAAGCACTTTGGACACGAGGTCGTCGACTCAATCGATCCGAGCATCTAATTGACGGACAGCCAGTGTTCCATTCTCTACCCCCCGTTGTCAAAAGAAGGCCAAGAAAACGTAGTGTGTCAGAACAGAGGTTGCCAAAACAGTGGGTTACTCCATCAGAGGACAATAGGACTGAGGTCTCGATTGTTGCTATAGAAATAGACATACCAGTTAGTCGGATGGATCAGCAAAATACATCAGGGATGGAAGCCCTCATGCGCCAGATGCAGGAGAGCATGAGACAAATGCAGGAGGATGCCGCCCGTCAAGCGGAATTCTCCAAACAGCAGGCTGCGATCATGGCCCAGCAGGCCGAGCTAATCACTAGACTGCAACAGCAGAATGCGACATCTGCTTCACATCATGTTCCTCCTCCGCCAGGGGCTCCGTTACCCGAGCAAACACCTACTGTCCAGAATGCTCTGCCAAACACCCAGAACACTGTGTCAAATATCCAGAACATACAAGAGGACACGAACCTTCCAACGGGGCCAGCTCTGCCCCCGCTTCCGCCTCAACTGTCCAAGACACCCGGACTCTCCCTTCGAGTTTGAAATAGACCATACAGCTCTGAAACTGAGCAAGCTTGAGAAGCTCTTCAAGAAATCACAAGGAGTAAAGGCTATTCCGGATATCGAGGACGGATATACCGATGTGGCCGTAACGTTGCCAGATTGCTTCAAGATGCCGCAGATTGACCGCTTCGACGGGTCCAGGGACCCTATGGTCCATCTTCGGCTATTCTCAGACATCCTGTGGCTAATGGGCCTAACCCAACCACAAAAGCTTTCGTTGTTCGGCCGAACCCTGTCGGGTGTGGCCGCTATCTGGTACGCGAAGTTAGAAGATGAGGTAAAGAGGAGTTGGGATGAAATGGCCGAGGCCTTTGTCGCACAGTACTCGTACAACACCCAGATCGAGATTACAACTCGTGATCTCGAAACGACAAGGCAGGAGCCCAAGGAAACTTTCTCAGATTTTGTAACTCGGTGGAGGGCAAAGGCGTCGATGATGACTTTGAGGCCCACTGATAAGGACCAAATCAGGATGATTGTGCGCAATCTCCAACCAAAATTGATGTAGAAAATGATTGTACTCCCCTTTCCTACTTTTTCGGATCTACATGAGATGGGGGTACAAATCGAAGACGCGATGAAGCAAGGTCTGATTGACCAGGACAGGGAGCAACCCCGGAGGACATTCAACCGTAACAACAACGCAGGCCCGAGTGGCGCTGCAACCGCAAGAGCTTCGGAGGTCAGCATGGTCACCACCATTCCCCCTCCCCTTCCAAGGCCCATGGCAGCCACACCCTTCTCCGGTGCATCTGGAAGCAACACTCAAACCTCTAAATACCAGCCCAGAGGCCAAAGAACTTTCACCCCACTATACATGCCTTTGTCTAAGGCTCTGGGGGTCTTGATCAGAAAGGGGCATCTAAAACCCCTAGAGCCGAGGCCATTGCCGAATCCACTCCCTCCTTCTCACAACCCAGCCAAGTACTGTGCATATCACCAGCAGCACGGTCATGATACTGACCAATGTTTCAGGTTACGTCACGAGATTTAAGACCTCGTTGACAAAAATGTGATTTTGCCACCAGAAAAACCCAACGTCACAACCAACCCCCTCCCTACACACAATCAAACTCCACCTCTCAAAAGAGTCAATCTTATCCAGACTGGGGTCGTGTCTTACGATCCTAGCATCTATATTACTCCTACCCATCTACCTAAGCCGGAGGTGCTCCTTCCTGACTGCACTAACTTCTTGTGCATGTTGGACATCTCCACAACCCAACCAGAGTCGACAGTGGTGACCATCGAAGATGGGGCAGGGCAGACTTCAGGAAAGAATGGGATTGTTGAGTCTGGGATTGAACAGAGTTTTGCTGGGAAAGTCTATGATCCAAGTGAGTACATCCTGTCAACAGGCCAGATTGGGCTGGGTATAGAATTGCCAGAAAAGGGAGAACTATGTGTGATCCGGGGGGATGAATTTGGGCAAGGGGCAGATGATTTGACAACTGTAGTGGAGGACTTTGCCAACCTGCAATTTTTCGATGATCAAGAATCAGGGGATGCGGCAGTCAACTGGTTTGACTATGAGGAATCGGGAGAGGCCATCGGATGGCTCGATGATCAACCAGATGTGGTGGAAGAATCCCAACCAGAACAGGGCCCGGTAGAGGCGAGAGTATCAGCTATGGCCGGAAGGGTCGAAAGTTAGGTTACATTGCCGAAGAGCGCCGGTACGAAGAATTTCGCTCAGGACAGAAGCATTGTGAATGCAAGGAAAGTTGAACAACAAACTGCACTGACGCAGGTAGAACAACAGGGTTCTGAGAGAATCGGGAAAGCCAAAATCCATGAGGGGATCGAAAGTGCTGCGGGCACAAGAACAGAGGATGCTGTGAGCATGCAGGCTAAAAGTGCTGTGAGTACAAACATGTCCGAACCAGACAGTTGCCTTTTGAATGCCAGCGGAATGTGGTGGGAAGACGATGACTTATGTCTTGCCCACACAGACGAAGACTGGGGAAGCAATCAACCGGATGATACTTGGTACATCGGCGAAGTCGATCATATGACCAAGAACATGCGGTATTTCAAGCCCCCGCACCTAGATCAACCAGAAGCGTCCGGGAAGGACAAGGAGGCAGAGAAACAGAAAGAGAAGTAACTCGAAGAAGAGGTTGTGTTGAAACAGTTGAAAAAGATACAAGCAGACATCTCCATCTGG
>NW_021024832.1:4190619-4208561 GCF_004153795.1 Camellia sinensis | reverse complement strand
CTCTATCAGAATGTAAAGGCATTTATCTGTTCAATTAACAGTATCAGTTCATCATTCAATTAACAGTATCAGTTCAGAAAGCAGTACAGTTCAATTGTTCAGAAGATAATCATTTTGAACATATCTTTACACAGTTGTTACTCACAGAGTTCTGGGCTACAGTAAAGCTAGAGCGCGTCCCCAGTCGCCAACCCTACACAGTTATAGATTGAACACGCACTAAGCTACACAGTTGGGAAAGATAATAACTTAATCCCTAATTTGCCTCGGTGTGTTCTACATCTATAACCTCGTTAAGATGCCTTAAACTATGCCTAATAATACCTAGGATGAGATGAGGATGCAAAGATGCACTTTAAAAGCATCTTCAGAATTTTCAGAAAACAGGGGTCACGCTCGAGCGTAGGTTACTCCGCTTGAGCGGACATGCAGACAAAGGTTTTCGCTCGAGCGTATAATTACACGCTCGAGTGTTCTACAAAACAGTCAAAAGTGCTGGATAGGTGAAAATCACGCTCGATTGGGCGCTCGACATCCGCTCGAGCATGAGACACAATGTCCCGCTCAAGCGTTAATTATTCCGCTCGAGCGGACATCAAAACAGTGCAAAGTGTTGGGAGCACGAATTCCATGCTCGAGAGCCAGTCACCACGCTCGAGCGTGAGTCCAAATTCTGGAAATTTCAGATTTGAACCTCAAGCTCAAAACCAAGTTTTAAAACATAAATTTCGATCATCTTGGGCCAATTTTTCAGAAAACATCCCAAAACTCATAGTTTAACATGATTCCAAAGCTCAATTGTAAAATCAAAGCCCAAGGGTGTTTCAAACAACTCAATTTCAAACCAATTTTCAAGAATATGAAGAACATGCAACATGCATGAACTTAAATCATTTCAAAGCTTTAAATACAAGCTCAAATGAGCTAACTCCTACAAAAACAAGATGAAATCATGGTTTATGATCAAAACATGGACATGCATGTGGCAAATTCATGAAGAACAAGCTCTAAAATGCAAGAGTATGCCATGCATGCAATAATTAAGCTTCAATTCAACACTATTGAACCAATTCTTGACTTAGCTCATTAAACTATCATGATCCATGCTAGATAGAGCTTAAATATACAATTTAGAGGATGAAATTCATACCTAGGTTCCTCAATGACAAGTCTAGAGGTTCAATTTTCCAATTTACTCTTCAATTTTTCAAGTTCTCTAACCAAACCCTTAAGATCAAGTCAACTCTCTCTCACTCTCTATCTTGGTCGGTTGTAGGCAACAAAAAAAAGCTGATGGGAGTGTTTTGATCAATTGTACAAAGGCTCTAATATGTTTAGCCTACATGACCCACTAACAATGGCATTATGGTGATTAAGTCAAACTACGCAATTATCAATATTTAGTGTAGTTTAATCATACCAAATCAATTTTCAATTAAATATACCATAAAATCATATAAATTCCAATGATCTCAAAACATCAATCAATTTCTGGTTTGGCCGCCGATAAGGCCTTCAATTCACAATTTAAACACAAAGGCATGAACAAATAATCAAGCAGTCAACAGATAGACATACAATTAAACAGATATACTTAATCTATTCAGTTCCAAATTTCAGTCAGTCAGTTCAGTACTTCAATCAATTCAGTTACCAATCATAATCAGTCTCAGTTTAGCAGTAATTAGTGGTTAATCGATAAACAGTGACGAGGGTTGTTACACAGTATCTGTACGAGTACGAAATAATTCTTCGCGTATAATCCTGTTGATCAAGTGTGCACTCCTCCAAACGTCGTCGCTTTGCTACCTGAAAACACAAACGTGAGCTAGCCGGCGGTGTGTGCCAGAAACCTCTCCGATGCCTAAGTCAGCAAATAGACAATAGACACAAAAGCTCCATGTATTCTAGAGTAAGAATTGTGATACCTGTACATAGGTCCTGCTTCGAGTTTTTATAGATTTCAAGTGGCACAATCCTAGTAGGACTCTGTTTCTCCAACGTAGAGTCCTCATAGGAATCAGAAAGTTAATGCTTATCTTTCCACACCTCCCTCACTGCCTAACCAAGTGAGATGGATTTACCAATACAACAAAACAACCGGGCTAACACATGCTGAGGCGGCAGGTTTCACCGAGCTTTCCTTAGCTCGGTTCTACCTTGCTTGGTTTAGCTCGGTTCCAGCTTGCTTGTACAACGCAACTTCCTAAACCCTAGTTCGGAATACTCAAACCGAGCTAACTTCAGTCATTCATGACCAGGCTAACAGGGCCCAATGGCAAAGCCCATTCTACTCAACCCACAGCTCGGCCCGCTTCTTCCCAGTCCTAGCTCGGCCCAGATTTACACTTTTTACCTTCTCAGTATCCATAAACCTATTTAATTAGTGAGACAAATTGATTAATTTGCTACTTGTTTTTGTAAAGAATTGTCGTGGAGTTCTTGAATAGGCTTTGAGGAAATAAAATAATTTTGTGCCTTTTTTATTTTATTTTTTATACTGGAAAAAGTGAACATACTTTCTTCTCCCCTCTAGTTGGTTGATAAAAAATTTGAGGAAGGAGAGAAAATTAGAAATATATTAAATCTAATGTTTTAGTTGTTTTGATTTACAAGAAGTCATAAAACCAATAAGTTGTGGCAATTTGGGTTTTTGAAGTCCGAATCCTGTGCATTAAGGTTGTTTTGAGTTATGTTAGTATGATCAGTGATATATGTTTCTTCATTCAAAGCACCACTGGTATTTTACTACGAGGGGTAGTGGAAATTTGGCATTTCAAAATTTGGTTTTTGTGCATTTGAGGTGGTTTTGAGTTATGTTAGTATAATCAATGATATGGGTTTCCTAATTCAAGCAATGTTGGTGTTTTACTGAAGAAACTAAAGAACTGCCATGTTTGTTCAGTTTGAAACTACTATATGTGTAACATGTGTGTAATTAATCACAAATGCTATGTTTGAAACTAAAGAAAATGACTGACATTGAGCTGTCATGTTTGTTCAAATGCTATTAACAGTTTAGTCTGTAACCTCTGTATCAGAGGTGTTTTGTTTTAAAAACTGTTTACTTTTTTCTTTTTTCTTTTCTGGATATCTCTTCATATGCTTGGTTTTGGGATTAATTCCAGCAGTACCTTCTTTCTTGGTTTTGTAGTACAAATGCTATGTTTGTTCAGTTTGGCTCAAACATGGCAGTTTGAACAAATATTTTGGCAAACTAAAAAAACTGAAGAAACATGGATTTGGGATTTTCAGTTTCTTAACATGTTGGAAAAACTGAAGAAACTGAAGAACTGCCCTGTTTGTTCAGTTTGAAACTGCTATATGTGTAACATGTGTGTAATTAATCACAAATGCTATGTTTGAAACTGAAGAAAATGACTGATATTGAACTGTCATGTTTGTTCAAATGCTATGTTCATATATTCTTAAGCCTTCACACTCTGTCCCTCTCATCTATAGAACTGCCATTACTTCTGTTATGGGCATAACTCCATAGAACTGCCATATGTGTGTAATTACAAATCATTTAATTTAGACCTTGTCTATTAAACTTTACAAACCATTACTTTTGCTTCAAACACAAGCATAGCACAGCACTAAAAATTTGTCATGTATGCAGATTTAAAAAATGGCTTCTTCTTCTAACAATAGCAACATAAGATTACAACTGAGACTGTGTAATTATGGAAGAACCGCTGCCATATATATTGTAAAAACCAATGAGAATGGAAATCAAGGGCATTTGTTCTTTGTTTGCCCATCAAAATATATAAGTATGTATTGGAAAATTTAATCCTTTAGTAGGGACATTAATATTTGTCTTATTCAACTAAGTGATTGTCATGCATTGTAGAGTAACACTCTCACTCCCCATTGCAATTACTTCAAGTTTGTGGATGAAGATGATAAAGACGTTACATCTAGAATCCGTTCCAACACTAGAGGCTGTGATGCTATAACAGTATAAGACTTTAACGATGTAAGGACGAGGCTTGATGACATGGAAAATGACTATGGTCGAAGGCTTGAAATGATGGAAAATAATTTGAAAGCGATGGCATATTTCATTGTATTTTCTATCATTTTGTACTTTATTGTATTTTGGGAAACTGAATGGAAGTTTTTACCATTTTGGGTCTTATTGTACTTCATGATGTAACTTATGTTTATGGAATGAATTTTAAAGTTGAACATATAACAGAGGTTACTTCATTATAATAGCGGTTACTTCCAAATGCTGTCTTAATTATCCTGTATAAGTATGCAGATTTATTGTTGAACATATGTATGCCGATTTAAAGTTGAACATATATGTATGCAGATTTATCCTGTCTTAATTGGTCACATATGTATGCAGCTTTAAAGTTGAACATGTAACAGAGCTCAAATGATTGAAAATAAAGCATTTAGATGTACCAAGTATAGATCCATTTGGGCCCCAAATGCATCAATAGCATAACTAGTACTACATTTATGATTTAGACTGATGTTCATGTTAAGGAAACCAGCAACACTAGGTGGAGAGGCATATGTTCAGACATTCACACATTTATGATTCAAACATATGTTCATGGAATGGAATGGAAACTAGCAACACTAAGACATATGTTCATGTTCCTAGTACTAGATTCAGACATCTCTACCATTCTTAAGGAAACCTGTTTACTATGTTCATGGAACCAGCAACACTAAAGCACTAAACTGAAATATTCCATACTAGTACCAGCAACACTCTAGCTGCAACAAACCATAACCAGCATAACTAGCATAACAGCATAACGGAAATATCAGAACTAGCATAATAGCAACACAGAGAACAGATAGCAAAACAACACAGAAATATTCATCCACTTATAACATATAGCAAAACATATAACAACAGCATATTGATCCACTTAAATACAATTTTTTTACCAGCATATGACTTCAATTTGTTCCTTCATTCACAATTTTTTTAGCACAAGTTAAAACACAAGTACATAATAACACTTCTTGGACAACATCAGTTTCATAATAACATTTCTTGGACAGCATCAGTTTCATAATATTCATCCACAATTTTTTCAGCACAAGTTAAAACACAAGTACATAATAACACTTTTTGGACAGCATCAGTTTCATTCTTGGACAACAACAACATCATTCTTGGAGGCTAACACTTAAGTACATCATAACACAAGTTAAAAAATTGTTTCAGCAGAAGCACCAATACAAGTTACGAAACAGTTTCAGCATGAGCACATGGACAGCAGCAATATCAGTTTCTTTAGTTTCAGCACTACCTTCAGTTTCAACAGCAACACGTGGACAGCAGTAGCACATGGACATCAAGACACATGGACAGCAGGATATTAAAAACACATGTTTCAGCAACACATGGACAGGTCCTGTGTTTTGTTAATGTTTATGAGCTGCTATTATAGAAATTTGTAGTGTGTTCCACCTGTTTGTGCTGGTCGATAGCCTAAGTCAAGAACACAACAAAAAAAAAAAAAAACATTAACAAAACACAGCAGCAAAGGGACAAACAATGTATAAAAAATGTAATATCAATTGCCAAAGTTAATGAAATAACCTGACTACACATTGGACTATTTGATTATTCAAAATATCGAAATCCAATGTCATATCCAGATGAACCTTCGCCTACTGACTAGAATGTTGGTTGACCATAATAGCGCTAAGGCATTGAATTTAGCTCACAATTTCGCACTACATACATATTTTGTAAATTCTTTGCCTACAACAAAGGCAACATTATATTAGGGTTGACAATAAGTCATAAAGTGTTATATTATATCGACAAGAAAATAATCAAATCTAAAACTAACACTCACATGATATGTGGGATACATCAATGAAGGAGGTATTAAATTACCACCCATTACAACAGATAGATTAAGAGGATGAAGAGGAGGAACATGTTGATGACTATAGACATTTCCTCCAATAGAAATGGTGAAGGTCTAACTGTTGGACCAATAATAGATTGTGAAGTAGCCAAGGTATTAGCACGGGCTTTTTTTTTCTCGAGTTTGCTACCAACGCCGCTTTGAATCCACTTTTTACTCTCCTTTTGCCCGTAGTAGTTGCCACATTTTTCTTCAAGCCTCTTGGTTGCACAACATGATTGTCATCTTCGCAATCCACTTCAACGCTTTAGGTTTCATCCTCATTACGTACTTCATTTTCAATAGCAAAATTAGCACTTAACTTGCATTCAACATTTTCACCTAATGTAGTGAGTTGTGCAATTGCCAAATCATAGGTTTCTTCAGTTTCAGCAGCTCTACATGCTATTGCTCTAAAAGCGGTCATCAATGTCTTATATCGTGAGGCTTGTTGGAATTTTACATCAACTTGAATGTCATTCCCCGTAATGTTCTTCACAGTTTTAGCTCTTGCTTGTTTGGTCCACCTCTTTGCAATGTATTGTGAAGGAACCTATTTCATCTTCAATATGTCTCTTATAACCTTCAAAGAGTGAGAACACAAAATTCCTTTCCTTTCATACTTTGTACAACTACAACCCAAAGAGTCATCCCTCTCCATCTTTACTTTCCTTGAATGTTTCCTACCAACATCAATAACTGTGAAAATGGTACTAGCCTCACCATATTCAATTGTTTCTATGTCTGATTCAATGGATCGAAAGTACTCATTTCGGAATTCCTCAAAAATCCTTTTTGTGTACACATTACCCATTTGAATTAACATTCTTATAGTCGCTTTCACCTTTGGCAAACTTGGCACAAAGCATGTCCTACTTCTAACTCCTTGTATCACTTCTCATACAGTACCCTTTCGAAATGCATGAAGAATTCATTTAAACCAAAATCAGAACGAATGTAATCCTTCAACAAAGCATAAAAAGATTTACTAAGTTGTGTGGTACTTATTCCCGCAGCCCATGTTGATCTGGCATATGGCCAGCCCCATTTTTCTTTCACCGCAAAAGTGAATTTCAACCAATTGTTATCATGCGCATCATATTTATAAAGCATTTCAGTCCACGCTAACTTCCATTGATTTTCATCTTCAATGTCAAATAGGAATTTATTTAATACACCCTTTACCCCCTTATCTTGGAACAAACAATTAATATGTTTTAATGCATTTTGCATCAAATGCCAAGTACACAATCGGTGACTCGTGTCAGGCATAACAATGGGTATGGCTTTAGCTATTGCAGCATCTTGATCCGTGAACAAAATTTTTGGTGCCTTTCTTAACATAGCCTTTAGAAAATTTTGAAACAACCATACAAACGATTCGGCGGTCTTATCATACAACAAGGCTGTACCAAATATAATTGTTTCTCTATGATGGTTGAATCCCATAAAAGATGCAAAGGGTCTATGTTCTTTGTTTAACTTGTAAGTCGTATCAAATGTGAAAACATCACCAAATTGGGCATAATCCATGATCATTTGTGCATCGGCCCAAAACATATTCGTTATTTGCTCCTCATTATCTAACTGAAAAGAATAAAAAAAAGAAAGATTCTGCAAAGATTTCTCTTTAAAGTATTGCAACACATTCCTTCTTCCCTATATGCTAAACTTTGTTGTCTTTTGGTTCTTAAATAATTTTTTTGACCTAATTTCGTAAACCCAAGACATTGCCTCCCACCAGCTTCCCTACCCATGAGTTCAAAAGACTGGCCTAAACGAAGACCAGATTGTGCCGCCAAATCTAACTCAATTGCTTGGGTAGCCGATATTTTTCTTTGTGATGGCAACATTTGGGCACACTCGGGTGATACAAGATCATGGTTGTGTTTTTTTTTTTTAAATCATTCACAACAAATTTCCCAATACCCTCATCTAATTTCACATAGAGTGGAGCCTCACAACCAGTCCTAGTTTCAACTCTAGGGTTTTTTGCCAATGTGTCTCGCTTGTCAACCTTTCAAAATCCCTCCTTGTTGCAAACTAAAAGTCTACAAATAAGTTGGTTAGTGAACTTATTCTTCCTACAATAATCCCTTCTTATGCTTGTGACCCCCAAAATTTGAGGTCATCATGATAGGGTTTAAAACTTAAAATCAATTTTCTTAATTAAGAATCCTCATCAATGTTGCCACCAAATTTACCATTATCCATTAATTAACAACACAGAAACTAAAAGTTCTTAAATTACAACTCCAATCAAACTTAAAACTTTGTCTTAGTACACAAATATAAAAAGACTAGAGAAAAACTAGAAAACTCAAAAAAATGGTTCATGGAATTTTGGCACGCTTCAAGCAAACCAGGATTGAATGTTGCCTTCCAACACGTCGATGCTTGTCACGACCAAAACCCGCCTCTATGGGTTTAGCACCGTAACCGGCCAGTAATCCGAGATTACCGAAGGCATGCTTAACAGTAATATAGTAAAACAGAGTACAGGGGCCTGGCGGAAGCCAATACAGTAAATAAACAATGTCCAATGAGCTGTGGCAGTTTGTATGGCAAAAAGACTTTTCATATATATATACAGTGCAGAACAGTATGTACAACATTCATAATCATTCAGATCAGGGACCTAATCTTTGATAAACAGTACAGTAACAGTCTATACAGTTAACAAAACAGTTACAGAGACAGACGGGGAAAATTAAAACACCCCTAAGCCATAGCTTGACAGGCTCGGAACCTCGCAGTGAGGCACAGTGGTTGGCTTGACAAAACTGGAGCTTACTCTGACGCTTCTAGCCGCGGTCTGGTGCCTGTACACCTACATATATATATGAGCAGTGAGCTAAAGCCCAATGAATAACATAATGCGTAAAGAGGTTTAGAATGAATGTCCTTACAGTAATGAAAACAGTTCATTAAATTAGTATTTCAGTCGTTCAGTCAGTACAGTCATATGTGGTACATCCATTAGCATGACAGTACAGTAAACAGTAGGTCTTGGAAGACCGAACAGTCAATAATGGCCATCAATCAGTAAACAGTAGTGGTTCCAACAAGGGAACCAACAGAGATCTCTGTAACAATAACAGTCAGTAACAGTAGTTACTAAGGATGCCACAATACAGTTCAAAATAGAGGACATACATTCATTCTATTAACAGTATCAATTCAGAAACAGCACAGTTCAATTGTTCAGAAGATAATCATTTTTTAACATATCTTTACACAGTTGTTACTCACAGAGTTCTGGGCTACAGTTAAGCTAGAGCGTGTCCTCAGATGCCAACCCTACACAGTTTACAGGATGAACACACACTAAGTTCACATTCGGGAATTAAAGACTTAGTCCCTACTTAGACTCGGTGTGGTTCTACATCTATATCCTCATTAAGATACCTTAAACTAGGCCTAGGAATGCCTAGGATGAAATGAGGATGCAAAGATGCACTTGAAAAGCATTTTAGAATTTTCAGAAAACAGGGTTCACACTAGAGCGTAGGTTACTCCGCTCGAGCGGACATGCAGACAAAGGTTTCGGCTCGAGCGTATACTTACCCGCTCGAGCGTAATGCAAAACAGTTAAAAGTGCTGGATGAGTGAAAATTACGCTCGATTAGGCACTCGACACCTGCTCGAGCGTAAGACACAATGTCCCGCTCGAGCGTCAATTATTCCACTCGAGCGGACCGTAAAACAGTGCAAAGTGCTGGAAGCGCGAATTTCACGCTCGAGCGCCAATCACTCCGCTTGAGCGTGAGTCCAAAATCTGAAAATTCCAGATTCGAACCTTAAGCTCAAAACCAAGTTTTAATGTACTAAATTCGATCTTTTTGGGCTAATTTCTGGAAAACACTTCAAAACTCATAATATAACATGTCTCAAAAATCAATTTGAGAAATCAAGGCCCAAAGTAGTTCAATTAAATTCAAGTTCAAACCAATTTCCATGAGCATAACTCAAACATGACATGCATGAGTTTAAACTAATTCAAAGCTTCAATACATGCTCTAATGAGCCAAATCTTCCAAAGACATGATAAATTCATAGTATCTACTAAAGATATGAACATGCGCGTGACAAATTTATGAAGAACAACCTCAAGATGCAAGAGTATGCCATGCATGCAAAGATTAAGCTTCAATCCAACATTATAAGGCTCAATCTAGGCTTAGCTCACTAAGGACACGAGAACCATGCATGAATCAATTCAAAAACAAGTTCAAGAAGGTGGATGTTCTACCTTAAGAGCTCAATTTGCAATCTATACTTCAATTCTTCAAGCCAAATCACAAAAATCAAGTTGAAATCACTCATATTCTCTCACTCTCTCACTCTAGTCGGTTGTGGCCTCTGAAATGGCTGAGGGAGAAGTGTTATGTGATCAAGTGCAAGGCTCAAATGTGTTAGGTAATGGGCCACTAGGATGGCAATATGGTAAATAGGGTAACTTATGTAATTTAGCTCATTTTAATTTAATTTAATCATACCAAAATAGTTTTCAGATAATTACACCATAAAATCACATAAATTATGATGATCATGAAACACTAATCGATCTTCGGTTCGGCTGCCGATAAGGCCTTCAATTCGCAATTTAAACATAAAACATGAACAGATAATCAAACAGTCAACAGATAGATAATGCATTTAAACAGATACAGTTAATCAATCAGTTTCAGATTTCAGTCAGTTAGCTCAGTATTTCAATCAGTTCAATTACTTTTCATAATCAGTCTCAGTTTAGCAGTAATCGGTAGTTTATCGGTAAACAGTGGTGAGGGTTGTTACAGTGTTTCCTTCAGTTTCTTTGGTACTTGGCATAAAACGCCAGGGCAACGGGAATGCCAGTGAGCGACGAGCTCAATAAAATACTACAACCCGAAAATACCCCCCGTCAATAATATACTACAACCCGAAAATACCCACCCCGATAATAATACTCACAATTAATGAATACTGTGTAGTTAACAGAATAACAAGCAATATTTAATAAGCATAACAGGAATGCTATCAGTTGAAGTAATAACAATAGATAATAAGAACAATGGCAAGCGGAAGTAGTATTTCATCATAAGGAAAAATGCCAACTTTTCTTTTAAATTCACATAGATTTGGTTTATCAGATAAGTTTAAGTAACTCCCTACGGAGCACTATTTCCACTCAACCGCTAAACAATGGCCACGGGCAATTCTGACTCCCTCTTGGTCAAATATTCAACTGTTACTTACTGTAACTGCCAATGATGCCCATGCACCAGGGTTACGTACCCGAGTCGTGACATCACGGTCTGCCCCAAGGGAACGGTCTATGGTGTGACCAGCGCCACCAACCTTATATCGCCTATACCAATAAGAGCCGAAATACCTTCCCATGCCATGTTAGGGTTCGCAACTCACTTGCGCAAGATTCTAAACCGGGCTCACTCTATCAATTGTAAACTTTAACGCATCTATTCAATTTCGTGTTTCTTTACTTCGTCGAATTCACATTTTGATGCATGTGCGAGTTTTAGTTTGAAAACCACAGTGTCATAATGTTTATATAGAACAACACAATCATGTATGGAAACCAAAATAAATATGATAGAATGTCTTATAGGACTCATCACAAAGTTTCTTAGGAATTCACACACTTCTTCTTTCAGCACTGTATGGTCAGACAAAAAAAATATGAAACCCATAGCAAACGAAGTTCAACCATTACAATATTTTAACTGGTGCTAGTTCATCAAGTCAGGAAAATATTTCAAGAAGAATACCAGGGCTAAAAATGATTTTAAAATGGAGAAATAAAATTTGGAAGAAAATTGGTTTTTTCTGGGACAGTGAGTTACATAACTTCCAGCACAGGTGATTTGCGTTTGAAAAATAAAAAGGGGCCTCAAACGGTGTCAAAAAGAGGTATGGTCAGAATTGATTGCTAGATATTTGAGTTTAGAACATCCAAAAGAGTTTGAAGACTGAAAACCAATGTAAGATGGTCAAATAATTTTTCGAAGAAAACTGGACAGATTCTGTTGCATTTTAGTAAAACTACAATTTCTCCTTTTAGAATTATCCATTTTTTGTGAAATCAACGGAAAATGAAAGATAACTCTTATATCTAACTGTCCCAAGTAGTCGTGCAGAAAAACACCATTTACAGAGAAAATGGGACCGGTTTGAAGTCATTGTTTCTGCTGTGTTATGAACAACACTTAGGACAAATATTTATTTTGGTAAGAAAATGGTGTCCAATGATTTTATAAAAATTTACATGTGTATAGAATACCTATATATACTCCAAGTACCAACAAATTTTTGACACAAGTAATTTTCAATTTATTAAATCATTTTTCCTCCGATAAAATCTGAAACAGTGAAGAAAATATAAGTTTTGAGTAAAAATGAACCAATCCTATCTCATTTTACCCCCATGCAAAATTATTTCAAACAATGGAGAATATTTAAGCACATAAGAAGATAAAATCAATAGCTAAACCATCTAATCTATGTTTGCAAAAAGAATAGAAATCATATAATCATAAGATTGTCTCTCTATCAAAATATAAACATGCATTGAGCTATTCTTGCTATGTGTGTATTAACAATGCACACTTTTGCATATTTTTAATATATAGATTCAGTTAAAAAAGTATATTTAAGGGAGGATAGAGGTTGAGTTTTCTTACCTCAAGAGCTTTTACAAACAATTCTCAACACTAGTTTTGAATTGGTAACCACCAAGCAACCCTCTCCTCTTCCTCTCTTTTTCCTTTCTTTTTCTCCTCTCTTTTTTCTTTCTTTTGTTCAGCTAGGTGTATGTAATGAAAGGGCTGAATAGTGCTCTTAGTTATAGGAGTTTGAGGACCTATTTTATTTTTATTTTATTTTTTATTTTTCCTCTTGGCTTGGGAATTATTATCTATAAGCATAGACTTAGAGTGTAAAGGTATGCATAAACTTACAGTGTTAAGGCATGCTTGTCCACCTTTGATGAGGTTGTGTGTGTTGTTGGAGAAGCATACTCTTACACATGCATGCACAACAAAGCCCAAGGAAAAACCTTGGAAAGAGGCCAACCATTCTCTTAATTTCCTTTCTTTCTTTTTTTTTGTATATATATGATTTTGAGTCACTTTAATATTATAATATTATTTTATGTAACTAAAAGACATGAGATTGAACCAATTAATCTCCATGGGTTAATTTTTATGTACACAAATTATTAATGCAAAACTTTATACAGAATAATATATATTAAGAATTAGATTTGTGTAGTTATAAAAATGATGAGAACGACGATGATGACGACAACAACAATAATAATAATAATACTATGAAGATAAAAACTGCACTAATTAAATAATTAAAAGTTAATTGTAGAATTTCGTCACAAAATGTTGTTATGGAATTGGATTATGGATATTGATTACAAAATTTAAGTAGCTAAATATAATTACCAAAATAATTTAATATGCAAAAATACGGGTTCTCACAATGCTAAACCACATTCTTCCTCCATATGTATTATAAAAATCATACACACATTGTTCAGAATCAAATGTCATTCCCTGTTTTGGCCTCCAAGCACAATCATTCTCAGGTTCCATATCTATATCAAAATGCAACTAAAAACCCATATAAATAAAATCTTAGCTACATAAATTAAATCTTTAAATCCATATAGGCCTCAATCAATTGAAGCTTAAATAAAAATATATCAAATAAACAATCAATGGAAATAGGCAATGTGGAAGTAAGCAATTAAGAAAATTTCTCACATTTGAATTCAAATGTTTTTATGTATATATAATGGGAGGACTCATTATAAGGTGTGCTTAGCATTAAATATGGATATGACCAACTCTCTGTTTTATCTACTTGTTTGTTTTATATAGCTTTACATAGATACCATGTGTTCTTTTGTTGAATTCTTAAGCCTTCACACTTTTGTTTTAGTCAATGGTGGTTTGTGGGTATTGTATAAAACTTGTTTTGAAGAAGAAGAACCCAGTTACCCAAACACACAGAAAAACTTAGAGACTAATTTCAGTTATAGAGACAGAGACCTTATTTGAGCTAGAGACATTATAGAGACAGAGAAAAAGGGTCTATGCAAAGGATATGTTTGAAGCTCAATCAAACATAATCAATAATCAATTACAGAGACAGAGACAAATAATATTGTCAATTGACGGTATTGTATGCATGTTTGAGCTTCAAACTAGAATTGCTTTATCAAAGACATTATTTGAACTTAACAATGGGTTCAGCTTAACAAAAAATAAGGACAAAGCAAATAATGAGGTTGTTAATCACAAATAATGGCAATATAAGCCATTTATACTAGCATTCAAGACAATAAGGAGAGGGGATGATCCTCGTCTATTTAGGACTCCAAAACCACCTTCCCACCACTAAAAATCCTTTGGATTTCAGTGGTAGGAAGGTCATGCAAAGCCAAGAACAAGGGCCAAAAGGGATAGCCTAAAACAAGGCCTAAGAGGGGGGAAACAACCCCAAACCAAAAGTGATCTAAAGCATAAAAAATAAGAACTTATTGTAGTTTAAAGTTAAGCTTAAAACAATAACCAAGAAGGTCTAAAAGCTTAAGCAAGAAATGGGTATTAACAGCAAGAATGCTCACCCTTGAAGAACACTTTCAAGAACAAAGCTCCTGCAAGTTTTCCAAGCTCAAACCAACCCAAGAACTCTGAAATCAACCTCAAGGGACCTCAGCTCCAAGAGGATGGTGTTCTAGTGTGTGTTTGTCAGAACTTATTGTAGTTTAAAGTTAAGCTTAAAACAATAAGCAAGAAGGTCTAAAAGCTTAAGCAAGAAAGGGGTATTAACAGCAAGAATGCTCACCCTTGAAGAACACTTTCAAGAACAAAGCTCCTACAAGTTTTCCAAGCTCAAACCAACCCAAGAACTCTGAAATCAACCTCAAGGGACCTCAGCTCCAAGAGGATGGTGTTCCAGTGTGTGTTTGTGTACAATAGTAAGACAATACTACACTTTTGAGTACAAAACAAGGCTAAACAAAGAAGAATAGATGCAAAAGTATATCTATCCCTCAAGACTCAATTTTCTGAACCCTTGAGGAGGGAGGAGATGGTTCTCTCTTATAGAGAACCAAAACCAAAGCTTCTTGAGGAAGCTAAGCAAAGGGGAAAATCCTTCCATACACGTGTATAGACAGGGTGAAATGTGCATGCCAGCTGTGACAGCTGGCATAAAATATCTGCATAAAGCAGATGAACAGGGTTTGGCTAGAAAACATGGCCGATCGACCAACATAAGTGCCGATCGACCAAAAGGAGTGCTGATTGGCCAAAACTTTTGGTCGATGGTAAGAAAACAAGGCTGACGACTTCCAGCCTTGGCCGATGAGTTCAGGAGATAGCAAACAAGCCACCCTCTTCCCTCAGAAGCAAAAACACAAGTGCTTGATCCATAACCAAGCACAAAACATACAAGTTAGCCGAGACCTCCGAGAACTCAAAACAAACACGAGCATGGATGATCATCGAGTGTTCAAACGATGACGTCCGAGTCTTGAGGATGATCAAAAATGGGGTGTTGTAGACGTCCCCGAACGCCCCGGGAGGGTGAGGTCCCGTTCCGTTCGTTTTGCGGGTCTACTACAGTTCGGAATCTCAAATTGTCACGGTTCTAAATCTGAACCAAAGAGTCCAAATCCGGCAAATCGTTTTGAGAAAACAGATTTTGAAAGAAGTGCCAAACATGGACTGCTTTGCCAGATACAGAGTCGCCACCTAAATATTTTATTTTGGGAAAATTTAGGAAACCCTGACTCGTTGCCTAAGGCCACGTGTCCGTCATCACCAAAGTTGCCTCGGCTCAGGAACTTGGATGGAATTGTCAGAGAAAATTACAGATAAGGGAGAAAATTGGAGATGCCAGAGAAAATTACAGCTAAGGAAAAATATATCCGTTTGGTTTGAAAATGCTTTGGAATTTGCTACTCGCAAGTAGGCTAAAATACGGATTTCAACGAGTTTTTCCAACTCAAACAATCCGGCCTTCACCCACAGGCATTCAAAACAGTTTAACACATAAGCATCTAGCCACATGTTAAGCATGCTGTCATGGTAACATTCACACTCACGCGATATGCTAAAGCGGAAATACTTACATAGTACTCCATGCCAAAACAAAGAACTTGTTAGCAAACATGCATGATCCAAGTCCATGTTAAAAATGGCTAATGCAACACATGCAAAGATGCAATCTAAACAAGCTCGGCTATCCTAAAGATGGCATGTGAAATGCTACAACTAACAAGTACTCAACTTGGGATAGAAATACAAGTGCAGTTAGCATGATGTGCCCAGCCCGGTGCATGTAAGACAAATGTATGGATGCACGCATGCTATCATACTGTTATGCTAATTTAAATATGCCCTAGTCTACCATCATAAGCGGGTAAGTAAAAGGGAGAAAGAAGTGGGGGTTGGAAGACATGCACACACGCACCCACACTTATTACAAGTTTGCCCTCGCTCGGAGGGACCAAAAGAATAATACAGTCCGAATAATAAATCGACCATCCTAGCTAATTAATTATTACAGACCCTTAATTAATTAACAAAATAAATGCAGCAAGAAGGTGGCCGCAGCCCTGCCTTGGGATGCGTGAGTGATGCATGTTTGATCTGCCTTGCTCGGAAACTCGCTGCCATAGCATTGCTGCCTCTGTTTACACTTCCTAGCTCCTCTGAAAACTGCACAAGTCTCAGGATATGTTCTTTGCACACTGTGGAACACCACCGGCTGGGAGGGGTGGCCATCGGCCTCGGAGGATGACCACCGGCCACAGATGAAGTTATCGGTCATTGATAAATTGCCGGTCGGCACTGTATTTAGCCGACCGGCCAAAGCTTCCTGCAGAACCTGCAATTGGCAGCAGCAGAGGGCAAGCAGTGTATGGCAGGAATTTTTAGGCAAATGTATGCATGGACACACTCCCTATCATGTAATGGACTCAAGGGAGCATGGCCCTCGACCATCGGGCCACCAATCACGCACTTCAATGCATGATGGCCAAAGAGTCAAGTATGCATTTCAATATCAAATGCAATGCACACAAAACATACAAGGGACCCAACCTCAATCATGGTTGGTCAAGAGGCAAGGAAAGGCACAACAATGCACATGCGACCTAAGCATGCAAGCAAACATACAAACATGCAATACAACTACATGGCACACACAATGCTAACAACATAACATGCACAACGCATTGAAACATGGCATACACAACGCAAGATGGACTTACACCAATGTGAGTGGACCTCAGCCACACCCACATCAGTGGCCATAGGATGAAAACAAGACAACTCGAAATGCGTGCACGCGTGCACGCAAACCGAGAACCGACCCTCAGGCACCGAAATGCCACTCTAATGAGACATGGCAAAGACATGGAATATGATATGCAAACATGAAAAAATCAGTAGCAAAATGAGGGGCAAAACAGCCCCGAAACAAGGCGAAATGACACCCGATGCATGGAACGAGTCCCGAAACATGAATTTTGGTGCATGAAATGGCCTGTAGCTATGCAATGCATGCATGGTTGGTACATGGAATGAAAATACAGAAGCAAGGCAGCCCAAAAATAAGCATTTTTACAGTTCAAAGCATGGCCAAACAGCGAACAGAAATAGGGCAAAACTAGCATGCAAAAATGGCCCTAAATGTGAGATTAAGAAGCAACTCATAGCTGCTGGCCCCAAACAGATTAGGACCCTTCAACAATGTTGAAGAGAGGCCCAAAAAATGATCTTTTACAGTTTATGGTAAACCACAAAAACCAGCACAGGTGTGGCTAAACTCTCATGCAAGAAATGGGCTAAAAGGTGGACAAAGAAGCAAGTGAAGGCTGCTGGCCTTAAACACAAAGGGGCCCTTCAACAACATGGAAGAGGGGCCAAAAATAATGCATTTTATAGTTTATCACCGGACCCAAAACAGTATGCATATAAGTCAAAAATACTATGCAAAATATGGCCAAAAAGAGAGATATAA
>NW_021024832.1:4135107-4177871 GCF_004153795.1 Camellia sinensis | reverse complement strand
ATGGCTAAACTCTCATGCAAGAAATGGGCCAAAAGATGGCCAAAGAAGCCAGTAGTGGTTTCTGGCCTTAAACACAAAGGGGCCCTTCAACAATGTTGAAGAGGGGCCCAAAACATGATCTTTTACAGTTTATGACAAACCCCAAAAATAGATACAAGTATGCTCAAAATGCTATGCAAAATAATGGCACCAAGAGAGCTATAACATGAAGTATAAAAAGGATGTCCCAAAAAGCCATAGACCCTTAATGAAACATCAATAGAGGGTCAAAATAGGTCCATTTTCAGTTCAGACCAAGGTCCAAAAACCGAATCTCAATAGGCTAATAAATCATGCAAAAATGGGGATTAAAAGAGAGATACAACACAAAGTATAGGAAGGGTGCCTCAAACAGTGAAGGACCCTCAATGAAACATGAAGAATAGGCCAAAATAAGGCTGTTTTCAATTCTGAAAATCGCCCAAAAATAGAAGCAAAATAGGCTAATAAATCATGCAAAAATGGGGACCAAAGAGGGGTATAATGACAAGTGGCACATGGAGGTCCCAAACAGTGATGAGCCCTTCTTCAATGTTGAAGAAGGGCTCAAAATAAGCCTATCTACAGTTTACATCATGCCCCAAAACAAATCATACATAGGCCAAAAATACTATGCAAGATTATGGCATATAAGAGGGATAATGAAGTAAGTGCACCAAGGAGGCCTCAAACGACAAAAGTCCCTTAATGAAACATGAAATAGAGCTCAAAAAAACAATACTTTCAGTTATGGCCGGAGCTCAGATATACAAGAAAGAAAGGCTAAGAAATGTTGCAAAAAATGAGCTAGAAAGAGGGAAATGGTAACTCACCCTTGTAGACCAATCTTTAGCAACTTCTTGGACCAAATTTGCTGCCTCCTAGCCTCTGAGAAGACCTCCAAGCTGCTGGAAATGGAAGTGGTGGTGTGAGGCTTGGTGGTGTAGTGTAAAATGGCGTAGGGTTTGAAGGTTTTTTGAAGGAAATGAGAGAGATGGAAGGATATAATGCAAGAGGCTCTTAGGGAAATTTTCCAACCCTCAAGACAGAGCTGGAGGCTCTGTTATATAGACAAAAAAATGGGAGAGAGATGGAGGGAAAAAGTGGGGGCAAAATGGATCAAGCTTCCCCCCAAAAGTTGTCCCCCGGATCTAGGTTTTTTGGGGGGAAAACAGATATACAGTTGGAATCCATTCAATCTGTAGAAAACTCCGGAAGGTCGTTGGCTAGCAAAATTGGCCGGTCGGATAATTTAACTAGCCGGTCAGCAATCTATTTTGCCGGTCGGCCCTCTGTTCTGGCAGGTCGGCCATCTATTTGGTCGGTCGGCAGGAAAAATCTGCTGTGCAGGTCCAACTTCAAACGGGCATAACTTCTTCATATGGACTCATTTTTAGGTCCCTCGTGTATCCAAATTGAAGCCCCGGAAGTAAGCTTTCCAATGGCACCAGCCTTGAATCAAAATTCCTACTGGAAAAAAAGTTATGCTTGTTTTGGTGAAGGCTGCTCAGTTTCGGTCCAACCGGGATGATGCCCTTCTTCAACCAATCATATCTCCGCCCTCCGGACTCGGATTTAAGAGATTATTGAATGAAAAATGAAGCCCCGGAAGTCTTCTTTCCAACGGTGGTGGCCTCATAGATTAAATCCAAGTGTATAGACTGATAAGCTTGGTTTAGCGAGGACTACCCGTCCCTTTCTTGGCGATTCTTGCCTATCTTCTTCTCCAACTTGGTTTCTTCTCATCTTCTCCTCTTTTCTTCAACTCTAAACCCCTAAACAAGGTGTTTTGAAAGATTTTTCAAAGATTTCATCTCTATTTCATTCATTTCCACTTTGTCCTTACTCGGTTTATCGAAAAGCGCATCATTTGACAAAAATGTGAGCCTCGGAACATTGTAGAAACTTTGTTTCAAAAATATTTTGAAAGAGAGGGTTTTAAGGTCTAAAAACCATCCAAAATAACTTTGGTCCAAAATGGGATGTGAAGTTGAGATTTGTCTCTCTTCTTGCCGAAGAAACTGAACCTTCGCCCTGCACACCTTTCTCCACCAAGTAACCCTCAGTAACGCCCAAGTCTTAAGGGCAGTCAAAAATGGGGTGTCTACAGGTGTCTACTGGGTGCTGGTTGGATTTCCATTCTGACTTAAAGCAGGCTTACACTTGGGGTCAAGGTACACTCATACTCTAGAGAAAGGCGAGGCCTGAGAAGGTGCACCTGGAATGCAGCCTCGGAATTTGCTGAAGTTGAAACACACCAAGATACTCCAAATTTTTCCTCTTTTCTTTTGCTTTGCAGTCCGGAACCTATGTAGCTTCAGATAGGTCCTGGTTTTATTGTTCTCACATGACCTGGGTTGAACCCTGCATTTTTATAAAAGAACAAATCATGTTTTGCACATATGTTAAGAATGGCACGGCACTCTAAGCACAAAATTATTTAAAATTGAAATTGAGAAATGAGTTCTTGGCCGGGTATTGAGTCTACGACTGACCACTGTCAAAATGACTCAACGAAGGGAAAAATAAGGTAAAAACAACACAAACACACTATTGACACTCAAAATGACTCAAAACAAGAATCGAGACAAACAAAACAACACACACGACACTCAAACGTATTCCAATGGCAAGAGACCTCTCAGTTCACGAGGAGTCAGTTTCTTCGGGTATTGTTTCCCACCCTTTCTTATTTGTGATTCTCACATCACTCTGGCACTCAATCTCTTTTTCTCTTAAAAGCCCTTTCCTCATTTTTTCTCTCAACGCACATCTCTCTATTCTTCAATCTCTCTTATTTTTTTTATCCCTCCCTTGGGTGGTTGATGGATAAATAGGAAGTTGTGGGCTCTTGCCCCTAGTATTCTACTAGATTCTCATTCTTTGGCTCACAACAGTGAGTTTTCCACAGAGGGGTCATGATACGATCGGATGTGCAGCAAATCTGCAACCTGCATCGGTTGACGGTGCCCCTGGCTTAGCTTGATCGAGGTGAGTTATAGCATGTCCCACCGGCTAGGCATACAATTGATTGGTCTGATACATTGTATTTTCTACGTCTCCATTTTGGGTCAGATGCCAATTTGGGTGTGATCGTCCCAAATGAGGGAACCGAATATCCAGTTCCATTTTTAGTCTGTGCTTCGCACTTGGGTTGGTATTTCACTGCTTGGAGGATGAGAAAACTTTCAGCCCTTTGCTGTTAGCTTCAGCTGTGCCCTTTCTGGCGAATACGGTGCCCTTTCCGGCAAGTACGTTGCCCTTTCCGGCAAGTACGTTGACAACGGGGAAAAGACAGAAAACCTGACTCAACTGTGCCCCTAGTTCATCATTTTGACCATTTTTTTGTTTTGGTTTTCTACTAAAACAATTTTGACCAATATGTGAGTTAGATTAACAGACTTGTTCGATTTTCTGATTTGAAATCATGCAAGTCAGGTTACGAGCACTGAAAATTTTCCTTTTTTTGGTCCAAGAAATGGTTCTAGTTTTGGAAAAATGGAGGGTTCGTTTGGTTTTTATTTCTGAAAAATTTTTGGGAAATTTTCTCTACAAATAAGTTTTTAAAAGTAATCAAACAAAACAAATTTTCCCAAAAAAATTTCTCAAAACTTGTAAACCAAACAAGTTTTCCTAACAAATCTCTCTCTCACACACATCAAATCAATCACTTTTTCCAAAACTCTCTCTCAAAATAATTTTTCAAAACATCTTTTGAAAAAAACCAAACCAAACAACTTTTCGTACTTTTTATCTCTAAAACACATCTCTCAAACACAAACCAAACATACCCGGAATAATTTTCGAGAGAATTAGTTAACCTCATTAAAAATCCTCAAAACTGTTTTTGCAAATGGCCACTGCTCGACCAATATAGAATTTACTCTTGAGATGCACAACCTCAGATCTGAACTTGATTTGTCTTGCGAATCTTCCAACGAAATAGAACAACTGATTTTGAACGAAGACAAGCCAATTTGCACATGGATAAGATAGCTGAGTTTGAACAAGGATAAACCAATCAACGTGGATGAGCCAAGCAGGCTGAAAATGATTGGGGCCGGACTTCAGGATGAAGTTGCCTACGTATTCCAAACATAGGAATCAGGCCGTACGTAGTTTCGGGTAAGGTTCACTTGGGTGTTGACACTCTCCTTTTGCGCTCTAACTTTTGCCAAGACTGCCTTTTTAGGTTTTCAACCTTGCGAGCTCTGTTTTTCTTTTCTTTTCATTTTTTTTATTTTTTTTTCTTTTCTTCTTTTCTTTTTCTTTTCATTTTTTCATTTTTGTTTTTCTTTTCTTTTCTTTTCTTTTCATTTGCTCTAACTTTTGCCTGGGTCCCCCTTCCGGGTTTTCGGCCCAACAAGCCTCTTAAGGATAAAAAGAGGTTAACTTGTCCATGTTGATCGATTTTGAGATCTCGAAGCCATCTGAATCTAGGAGAATGGCTGTTGTTCGCTGATGATGTAGGAGCCCATTCAATGAGGTCTGAATTTGCCCCAAGTGTTATGGATAGGAACTCGGTTGTCTTTCAACAATACTTTTTTCTTCTAGCTGCTGGAATTTGGCTTTCTTGCCAATCTTCATTAGTTTGCAGAATGACCCATCTTTTGAATCTTTGAGCACATTTGACATTTTTTGCCCCTAGTTCAAGGGATGCTTCTGATCTAGCTTCACAAGCTTCCTTTGATAACATCTGATCTTCTTGATCTGACTTTCTTGCCCCTAGTTCGAGGGTTGCTTCAAATCTAGCCTGGCGGGCTTCTTTTGATGTCATACGACCTTATTGCCCCTTGTTCATGGGCTGTTTCAAATCTGGCCATACAAGCCTCACATTGTGGTTGACCATTGAACATTCTGAGTCAAAGTCCAAGGTTTGAAAGTAAAAGGGGTTGAGTCTCAAGGCTGAGAGTGATCCTATGCTACGCAATCTCAAGATCAATTCCACGCATGTCTTCGCAGGACCATGCAAAATATATTTTGAAATCTTTTAAGAAAGCGACTAGTCGTTCGCGCTGAAGACAATGCAGAACCAGTATGGATTAAGCCAGTATCCTTTTCAATACTCACATTAACGAACATGATCTCATTCATTAAGGGCTTAGCATGCCTTTCTTTCTCTCAATTGATCAAATTTCTGCAAATCCCAAGGAATTCCTTCCTCTTTGTTTTCATCATAGTGTTAGAAAAGTTTTGAAAAACCTAGGTCAATGCAACGATTTCAAGGCACAGAAAAGTAGGTGAAAATCTCTGTCGTTTTATTCAGAACTTCTGGCACAACTGGCTTTATGGTAAAAACAGACTCAAAAGAAAGAGTGTAAAAGACAAACACAAAACAAGATAGTGATGTCCTAGGTAACACCCCCAAAATCACCCGACTCTAACATAACAGGACTGACTCTATACAACAAGACAGACACGACTGACTCAATACAAAAAGACTGACTCAATACAACACAACAAGGCTGACCCAATACCCAAGTCAGAAAGTAAAATAAGCAACATTCGCAAGTCCTCAAAACAGTACGTGCCATCCACCACATCTAGAGTAAAAAAAGTGTGCCATCAGCAGGTGGTTCATCCCCCGATCACATAATCACATTATCTCCCAAGTTCATCTATCCGGTGCCGATAGACTTTGCAGGACCTGGTGCGATGATGACCTTGTTGTCAATCAGATCTTGTATTTCATGGCGAAGACAAAAACAAAGGTCAGTGTCATGACCGGTTTTTTGATGGAAGGCACAATACTTGGCAGCATCATGCTTAGCTAGAAGGGGATCCAGGAGAGGCCGAGGCTCAAGGGGTTTGAAATGGCCTTGTCCAACGAGGATTTGGAGAGCTTTGGACAAAGTCATGTAAAGGGGATTAAAGACCCTCTGGCCTTGGGGTTAGTACTTCGAGGTTTGTGGAGTTGTGGATGTACCAGCAAAGGGGTTGGCAGGTGCTGATTGGGTTTGACAATCTCTTCCGAGTGTAGGATTGGAGCTGAAAGGAATGTTTTTGGTACGACATCCCTTCTCCCGGCTTGCCCCTTGATTCGGAATGCTCCGAACTTGAGTGGCAAAAGTATCATGCACAGTTTTTGCAACAACTGCAAGCACTTGCTATTTGTTCAGCCCTTCAGCTTTCAAAGCCTTAACAGCCCACTGAAGATGTTCATAAAGACCACTACCTGCCCTAACCTTGTTTTTTCCATTTGCCTCCACATTGCCAAGGGATTGGCCTTCTTCCAATGCAGCTCGTCCCAAGATTGGGGAGCTTTTTGGCGTGAAATTTCTGGCATGTGATATGGGCGATGACGGAGCCAATATCCCAAAGGCTAAATCTTCCATAGTTTTCTGAAGATCTTTAATCATTCTCATCAACTCAGAAGTAGTGGGTTCACGAGTTTGAGATGATTGGGGTTCAAATGCATCCATCATGCATAAGTCCATGCTTTCTGGGATAAACACCTTAGCCTTGGGTAGATAGGCTGGGGTGATGTATATGCTGGGATTAAGGGTGTGCGCGGTGCGGTTCGGGCGGTTTGAGAGGAAAATTACAAACTGAATTACGGGTTAGCGGATTAGCAGATTGACAAATTGCGGTTTAGGTGATTTTTGGCGGATTGGCAGATTGAAGAATTTTCTAACTAATTATCATACATTTGCATAATATATAACACTAATTTCTATAATAGTTTTTAGATATATAACACAAAGTAATTTTACATAATATGTTCTATTGATATAACCACTAATTTGTAATAAATTTCATATCTTAAATTTCTCTCACACTCATTTTTATATTGATATTTCATTGGAAGTTGAAAAATATATATGTATTAACTATAGCGGAGCGGAGCGGTTCGGATGGCAGATTATAAATTTTAAAGTTTAAATCGCGGTTAGCGGTTAGAGCCGTGCGGATTAATGCGAATCGGTGCAGTTTTAAAGGATTGGGCAGTATTTTGCACAGCGCTAGCTGGGATTGTAGGTGGATGGCAGTGTATGGATGAGGCTGAGGTAGGTAGGAGATATTTGATCATTGGGGTCTGGAGGTGGTGTTATCATCTGGTTGTCGATGAGATTCTGGACCTCATGACGAAGGCGGTAGCAACGATCGATGCCATGACCGCACTGCTGATAATACAGGCAGTATTTGGTGGGGTTATGTCTGGCAAGGAGTGGGTCAGGTAGAGGTTGAGGATCAAGGGGTTTGAGATATCCCTTTTCCACCAGGATTTTTAGTGCGCTAGTTAGGCTCATACAGAGGGGGGTTAAAGTTCTACCTGAGCTTAGGTTGGGCCAGCTGTTTGTGGGCTTGACTTGGCAAAAGGGTCAACTGTGGCGACTGTATTGATTTCAATGGGTTTGGGAATAGTGCTACTACCAGCATGGGTACTCCAGGAAATCACCCTCCTCGTTGGTTCACTTGTTCTGGGAATAATCCCTGTGTTGAACACACTCTCAATATGAACCCCCAATTCATGCAAACTTTTGAAAGTGAATAGTGGAGCAACTATTAACTTTTGCAACATTTCATGCTCAAGGTTCTGCACCATTATTCGCACCTAGTCCCTCTCAGAAGGTGACTTGTCATTTATGCTGCCTTTGCTCTCCACCTTGCAACAAATTCTACAAAACACTTTGTAGGATTCTGATGCGTTGCTTCAAGGCCTTGATTGGTTATTTCAAGTTAGGTATTGTAAGAGTACTGATTGACAAAGGCCTTAGCTAACTTTTCCCAGTTCTGCTTCACTGCATCCTCCAACTTGGCATACCAAGTGGCTGCTACACCTTGACAGGGTTCTTCTATACAGAGAGAGTTTCTGTGGCTTAGTTAGACCCATCGGTTTCAGGGTGTCCAAGAAAAGCCGGATATGTACCATAGGATCTCTAGACCCGTCAAAACGGTCAATATGTGGCATTTTGAATCTATCTGGAAGCCGTACGGCAGCCTCGGTGTACCCATACTCAATGTCGAGAATGGAGTTAACGCCCTGTGCCTTTTTGAATTGCTTTTCAATGTTAGCAATTTTCATCGCAGTCGGATCAAGATCATTAACATCAAGGGGATAAAGCCTGTTATTAGGCTACACCAGGGGTCTGAAAACTCGAGCTTGAGCCAACCCTTCGTAGAGATCCGGACCATGCAAATCTTCAACTGACGGAAGTGGGTCAAAGTTCGGTTGGGGTCCCGAGGTTGGATGTATGGTGGGCCCCCCAGATGGGCGTTGCATTTTAGCATTGGTCTCATCCTGCATAGCGATTCCCTGGTTTAATGCCGCTATCATGGCCACAACTTCTTTCGAACTCTGTGCCATCACAGTTTACTGAGTTTGAACAAAGGTGATGTGACTGGTGACTGTCGGATCAGTTGAGCCAATGAGCCCTGTTTGGCCCTTCTTTGCCCTACCACTGGCAAAGGAAACACTGGTTGCCCTTGAACTCAATCTCTAACGTGACAAAGTCTATCAACACAAGTCCAATGCACCCTGGGGATATCAAAGCCTTCTGAAGCTATAGTTTCAAGACTACCTTGAAAAAGAGAAAATAGACAGTATCTCAGCCTGATTTCACTAGAACAGATATGAGCATAGCTGAATGACTGTGCTCTTTACTGAACTTTGTCATGACCCGAACCCACTACTATGGGTTAAGGACATAACCGGCCAATAATCAAGGGATTACCTACGGCCTCAAACCAAATAAGACATAACTCATTAGAGTAAAGGGGCCAAACGAAAGCAAATTTGAACTTTTATCCATAGAGTTGTACTGATATGGCACGCCATAAAAATCCATACATATACATGTTAATAACTCACATCAAAATATGCACTAACAAAAAGTTCTGTACATATAGGATCATTCAAGTCTAGGTCAGCCAATGAAAACTACATACAGACGTATCCAAAGTCCTCGCCAACATGACAAAATAAAACAAGATAGCAAAAGGGCGAAGAGGTTTCTCGTACATGAGATTGTAGACACCCCATTTTTTACCGACCTTAAGACTCAGACATCATCGATTGAGCGCTCGGTGATTGCGCATGTTGTGCTCGTTTCAAGGTTTCAGAGTTCTTGGCTGAGAGCCTCGCCTCCGGACCACAGGACCCTTTGTACTATGACTCGATCCGTGGACCAAGTCTTGTTTTCTCTTCCCGGAGGGAGGGAGAGGTCTTGTAGACAATCTCTCAGTGGTCGTAGGATACTTTTCGTGGTCGTAGGCTACTGTTACCATTTGGAGACTAGTTTCCAATTTTCGGAGCCGTCGATCGTGCGCCTCGGCTCGGGACCGCTTAACATTCTCCGTTTGGCACGGTTTTTTGGAACACACCTCGTTTCCCTGTCTAGAGGGACAATGTGGTCCGGAAGACCACTTTTGTGGTCGTACGCTACTTTTGATGCTCAACAGCTGGTTTTCGGGGCTCCCGGCCGCGCGTCTTGACTCCCGAACCCTCGTCTTGCATCCGTTTTGGTTTGTCTTCGGTACAAACCTTACTTTCCTTGTCTTGGAAGTGGCACAAGGGTTGGAGACTAGCTTTTATCCTTGGAGACCACTTTTCTCCCCGCCAACCAATTTTCTGCACGGGAAACTGGTTTTCTTGGTCTTTGGGACACATTTTCTGGTTTCCCACCCCACCGTTGGCTTGCTTTCAGTGTGGAGACCACCATTTCCCCCTGTCGACCACATTTTTGCCTGGGAGACCACTTTGGGTGGTCGTCCGACCAATAAAAGTAGCAGGCCGACCACCTTTTCTGGTCAGCAGCTTTCCTCCTATTTTGTCAGACTGAATGGATGCCGGCTGTGCCAACTGGAGGGCACAGACTGTATCCTCCATACACGTGTATGGAGGGATTGCATCCGAGCCTTAGCTTCTTCAAGAAGCTTGAACCCTTGGTTTTTCTATAAATGAGGTGCTCCCTCTCCATTCTAGAGGTTCAAAATTTTGCCTAAGGCACAAGTGTATATCTCCCTCAATATCTCTATATTTGGTGCCTAAAGTGTGTGTTGTTCTTCACCTTTACACCACAACTTTTAAACATACACCCCACCATTGAACTGAGGTTCTTGGAGGACCTTTTTGGAGGTTGGAAAGCTGGTTTTTGGTTCAAAAAATCTGCTGGTTTTGCTGAGCTTAAAGGGTAACCTCTTTTCTCCCTTTTAAGCTTTGTTTTGGTCACTCTCTTAGCCATACTTGCATGCTTATTTGAGCTTTGTTTTCAAGTAAAAAAAGCTTCATTTTTGAGCACTTAACATGTTTGTTTAAAGCCTTCTGGGTGCTGAGGTTCTCCTGCCCTCTTGCATGCCTTGTTTGGCCTTGTTTTGTGCCATGCCTTCGGGCCTTTGAGCTAATCCTTGCTTGGTCTTTTAGCCACTGAAATCTAGTGGATTTTTAGTGGTTGGCATATGGTTTTGAGGTCCTAAATCAGATAGGGGTGGCCCTATCTCTTTTTGTCTTGTTTACTTGCATTTTGGCCTATCAAAGGAGCAAACATTTTCACACTTTCAAGGCTTGGTTCAGGCACTTTATGGTGACTTTTAGGGCCTTCCTAGACTCTGTCCATGGTTGGTTTGGTCACCCTTGGCATGCTTCTCATATGTGTAGTGTATTCCCATTTATGGCTCATCAAGGTAGCATGTCAATCTAGCATGTTTTAGCTCCATTTCAGTGGGTTTTTGGTCATCATTGGACATATGATGGCTCTGTTTTTGGCTAGTTTAGTAGCCTCTCACATGCTCCATATGCTTGTAGTGTAAATCTTATTTACTAGCTTGGTTCGCATGATGTTTTGATTCTTTATTCCAGCACTTTTTGGCTATGCTCCAACATGGTTTTGTTCATATTTTGGGCTACCTTAGCTCTGTTTTGAGGCCTCTTGGTCGAATGATGCTTACCATGGATGCTTGTTGTGTAATAGCCTTGACTAGCTTTGAGTTTTGAGGTCTCTTGCATGCTTAACTCGAGATATTTGCATGTTTTGGCATCATCAGGAATGTTATTTCAGAGCATGTAGGGCTACCATACTTCCATATTTTTCCACTCTTTAAGTGCTCATTAGAGTTATGCTTTTATGCCCTATTTGTGAGCCATTGCATGAGCCCCATTTTTGTGCCTTTCAAAGCCATCATCCCAACTCATTTTGATACTGTTTTGGCCTGCATAGGGTCTGTTTGTGGTTGGTTTGGTCATTTGAGCATCGCCTTGCATGTCTCTAGTGTAATATGCTTCACTAGCTTTCGATACTTGGGCCTTTCAACATGCATTGCGTGAGTTGTTTGCATGATTTGAAGTCATTTTGTATGCCATTTCAGTGCTGGTACACATGTCATTGTACTCCATGTTTCATCTTTTTCAATGCTCTTGGAGAGTTGTATTTTGTGCCTTAGACTTAGGCCATTACATTATGCATGTTTGTGTGTGTTTTGGTGCCTTGAGTCCATTGTGCATTGGGTATACCATGTAGTCCATAGCATTGAGTATGCCATGTGGTTGCATGATTAGACATTGCATTTGTGCATGCCATATTCGTTGCATTGTGTATGTTAGTTGCCACGTGCATTGTATATGCTAGTGTCATGAGCATTGTGTATGCCATGGAATTCATAGCATTGTGTATGCTAGTTGCATGTTCACATATTTACCCCTTTGCACGTTTGCATGTCTAAGTTGTATTGCATTAAGTTGCATGATTGAGTCACATTGTGCATGCCATGTTTGTTGCATTGTGTTTGGAATAGGCATTAGTCCAAACACGGGAAACGAGGGATGTTTTATACTCGAAGTGATGAAACGTACCTCGATTCCTGGTCGCCGACACTCTTGACTATACATGGCGGAGTTCTAGGCTTTAGGTGTTTGTATGTGCATTCATTCCATGTTGAGTTACGCAATTCGGCCCCTCGGCCATCATGGATTGAGATGCGTAATTGGTGGCCCGAGGGTCGAGACCTACACTCCCTTGAGCTTATGTAATGATAGGGAGGGTGGTCGCCCATACATGTGTTGCAAATACTTTGCCATGCCCCTTTCTTGCCCTCTGTTGCAAAAAACCAGAAACCAGCAGCAAAAACTTGTTGGCCGACCAGATAAAGTGGCTAGCCGATCACTTTTTCTGGTTTTCACCACAAAAAGTGGTCGGCAGGTGGTCCCCAAGGCCAATATCTGGTTGGCAGCATCCCTACAGATTCCCAAGGTGGAGTTTCATCTCTCTGGAGCTTGGTGCAAGTTTTTGAGATCAATTGCAAACAGAGGCAAATTGGGGCGTCGCGCGGAATTTTCGAACAAGGCAACTCGAGCATGCATGCATCCTTTCTCATCCAAAGCAGAGCTGAGGCAGCCTACATCATATAGTTTATATGCTTATTTAATTGCTAGCCTAGTTAATTTGTTTAAATTAGTTAAGGGTTTTGTAATATTTAATTAGCTAGGGTAGTTGATTAGTTACTCGATTTGTAATATTTATTCGGACCCTCCGTCGAAAGGGCAAATTTTGTAATAAGTGTGCGTGTGTGTGATGCATGTCCTCCAACCCCCATTTCTTTCTCCCTTTTATTTACCAGGTTACGATGGTTAGTTTTAGGGCATGTTTCAATTAGTATTCTTACGCTCTCATGTTACCATCCATTCATCTGTCTTGCATGCGCCGGGCTCGGCGCATCATACTAATTGCATTGTATTTCAATACCAAGTTGAATACAAGTATCAACTGTTGCATTTCACATGCCATTTTAGAATAGCCGAGCCTATCTTAGTTGCATTCTTGCATGTGTTGCATTAGCCATCTTAACATGAACTAGGATTATGCATCGATAACTAACTAGTTTTTTTTTGGCTCGGAGTACTCGGTAAGTGTATATGCTTTAGAATCCATGCATGAGTGTGAGTGTTGCCATGATAGCATGCTTGCCATGAGGCCATGTGCTTATGTGATATAACTGCTTGAATATCTATGGGTAAAGGTTGGACAACCTGAATTAGAATAATTCATTGAATACGAGTTTTAAGCCCATTCTGCAGGGTGGCAAAAATCATGTTTTCTAAGCCCACTTGAGGGTGGCAAAATCCGCATTATAGCCTACTTACGAGTAGCAAACCGCTTTTAAAAATGAACATGAGATGTTTTGTTCCAACTTAGGCGATCCTGTCTATACTTGTATGCCGTGCGCATCACATAGTAATTCTAGGTTAATAACCGGAATAAGAGCACATGTGTTTTAAAAAACAAGATATCATGTTAGTAATGGCCAATCTTTGATCGGGCGAGTGGGGGTGCTCATTGCATGACCATTCCCTCTCGTACCCAAGTTTCCGAGCCGAGGCAACTTTGGTGATGACGGACACATGGCCTTAGGCATGAGTTAAGGTTTCTTAAATTTCTTGAAAATAAAATATTTAGGTGGCGACTTTGTATCTGGCGAAGTAGTCCACATTTGGCATTTCTTTCTAAAAATCAGTTTTTCAAAATGATTTGCCAGATTTGGACTCTTTGGTGATTTATCAATCTTGCATTGCACTTTGCAAGATCAGATTAAGAATCGTGACATTGAGTCTGAACTGTAGTGAGCCCAATGAACAAAACGGGATTTTCCCAGGACGTTCGGGCGCGTCTACAGCTTCTGGCGACTCTGCTGCGAACTTAGAGAACTTGACTCGAACTTATGATATCTTGTTTTGATTACACTTATGTGTTTCCTTGCATTGCATGTGCATTGGTGTGCCTAGGACACCGTGTTTACCATATGCTATTCCTAAACGGTCTGCCGGAGGCTTGCTTTGAGAAGCGTGCCTTAAGGCTGACCGGTTATGAGCTCTGCCACAATGGGAACACAAACCCCAGTTTTTACCGGAGCACCCTTTTTGACCATTCGACCTAGTGCATATTCGGAATCCATAGTGACCATCCCAAACTAGGACAGGTTGCTTACCCGATTATAGGTTGTTAGAAACTGCTGTGTGTGTAGTGAAACCCTAGCTCCTGACAAAATAGAATAGGGAAACCCTACCCCTCCATAGGGGTGTTTTGGCTCTCATTTGCTTGCTATATAGTTTTTAGAGCGCGTCTCTACAGGAATGCATGTATCAGTCTGCAAATCTGGGCATCAGGCCTGTGGGCATCAGTGTTTTAAGAATCAGTTATATCTGCGTGTATCAGATTCAGATTCAGGGCAGTGATTCGAGAACAGTGATCAGTGATTGAGAAGGTTCATTCAGCATATGTTTGCCAGCTGTGTGTTGTCTTTACTTAAGTTGTTATGCCACCCATTTTTCTATTCATTATTTTCTTATTATGCTTTATTTATCTTTTTGCTAGGTAGTTTAGCACAATTGCTTCCGACCAAGCAGATATTCCCCAAGCACTCTGGACTAGAGGTCATAGACTCCATCGATCTGAGGATCTAATAGACGGACAACCAGTGTTCCATTTGTTACCCCCGGTTGCTATACGGAGGTCAGTAAGGCGTAGTGTATCGATACCGCGGTTGCCAGATCAATGGTCCTTGAGTAGTTAGGTTGAGATTTCCGAGTCTACTAAAGAGACAGATATATTGGTCGTTCAGTTAGATCAGGGCAGTATGGCTGGAATTGAAGAGATGATGCGTCAGCTCTAGGAAAGTATGAAAATCACGCAGCAAGACGCTACCCGTCAAGCAGAATTTACCAAACAACAGGCCGAAGTCATGGCCCAACAGGCAGAGTTAATTACCAGGCTACAGCAGGAAGCCGGAGCATTTGCTTCACACCAGGTTCCTCCCCCACCAAGAGTTCCCATACCTGGGGAGACAATACACGTCCAGGATGATACGGACGTTCCAACAGGGCCGGCTCTGGCCTGATCCTACCCCAATCACTCAAAGCACAAATCAACCTGCTGGATTTTCCCTTTGAGTTCGAGGTGGACCCCACGACACTAAAAGTGAGCAAGCTTGAAAAGCTGTTCAAGAAATCTCAAGGTGTGAAGTCCATTCTGGATATTGAGGATGGGTACACCGGCTCGGCCGTGACTCTGCCGGACCAATTTAAAATGCCGCACATAGACCGTTTCGATGGGTCTGGGGATCCTATGGTGCACCTACGGGTATTTTCAGATATCTTAAGGTCGATGGGCCTCTCCAGATTGTAGAAGCTTTCCCTATTTGGCCAAACCCGGTCAGGCATAGGGGCCATTTGGTATGCAAAATTGGAAGATTCCGTCAAGAGGAACTGGGAAGAGATGGCTGAGGCCATCGTGGCTCAATACTCTTACTATACACAGATTGAGATCATAACTCGTGATCTCGAGACGACTAGACAGGAGCCAAATGAGAGCTTTTCTGGCTTCGTAACCCGCTGGAGGGCCAAAGCCTCAATAATGACCATTAGGCCGACTGACAAAGATCAAATACGGATGGTTGCGCGCAACCTCCAGCCCAAGCTTATGCAGAAGATGATCGTTCTCCCTTTCCTCACTTTTGCAGATCTACATGAGATTGGGGTGCAGATCGAGGATGCCTTGAAGCAGGGTTTGATTGACAATGACAGAGAGCAGCCCAGGAGGACTTTCAACCGCAGTACGAATGCAGGCACAAGCAGTGTTGCAGCTGCTAGAGCTCCAGATGTGAGCATTGTCACCGCCATCGCCCCAAGAACCCTTGCAGCTACGCCATTTATCGACGCATCCGGAAGTAACTCATAAACAACCATGTACCTACCTCAAGGCCAAAGAACCTTCACTCCACGATGCATGTCCCTATCTAAAGCCCTAGGGGTTTTGATCAAGAAAGGGCACTTGAAGCCCTTGGAGCCGCGGCCATTGCCAGAAACCCTTCCCCCCTCCCATAACCCAGCTAAATACTGTGCCTTTCACCAACAGCATGGTCACGACATTGACCATTGCTTTAGACTGCGTCATGAGATTCAAGATCTCGTTGATAACAGGGTGATTGTGCCTCCGGAGAAACCCAATGTCACAACCAACCCTCTCCCACCACATAACCAAGCTCCACCTCCCAAACGCATTAACTCAATCCAAACTGGGGTTGTGTCATACGACCCTAGCATATAAATCACCCCTTCTCACCTACCCAAGCCGGAGGTGTTCATTCTGATAGCACTGACTTGTGCATGTTAGACATCTCCCGAACCCAACCTGAACCAATGGTGGTGATTATCGAAGATAGGACAGGGATAATTTCGAAGGAAAGTGGAACTGTGGATTCAGGGTCCGGGAGTATGGGAACTTTGCTGAGGAGGTATACAATTCGGGTGGCTACATTACGTCAGTGGGCCAGGTTAGGCCGAATGTGGAATTGCCAATGGGGGCAGAGATTTGTGTAGTACGAGAATATGGACTTGATCAGAGGCTAGATGACTTAGCGGATATAGAAGAGGACATTGCTAACCTTCGGTTTTTCAACGAACAAGATCCAAGAGACATGATAGTCAACTGGTTTGATTTTGAGGGGTCAGCAGAGGTTACAGGGTGGCTTGATGACCAACCAGATACAGTTGAAGAATCTCAGCCAGAACAGGGTCCGTCGGGGACGGGGACATCAGTTGTGGCTGGCAGGGCCGAAAATCAGAACGCATCACCGGAGAGCGCTGGTGCCAAGAATTTCGCTCGGGATCTGGGCATTTTGAATACAGGAGATGCTGAACAGCAAGCTGCGCTGAAACAGTTTGAACGGGAAGGGATCGAAGATTCTGAGAGAGCCAGAAAGGCCAAAGCCCCTATGGG
This sequence comes from Camellia sinensis, assembly GCF_004153795.1. Classification (NCBI taxonomy): domain Eukaryota; kingdom Viridiplantae; phylum Streptophyta; class Magnoliopsida; order Ericales; family Theaceae; genus Camellia; species Camellia sinensis. Next base: position 4,161,147 of record NW_021024832.1, on the reverse strand, counting down.
GACTGAATGTGCTATGTGCACAAGGACAGAGCGTGATACAAGCACATGGATGGAAGGTGCTGTGGGTACAAGGATAGTTGTAACGGAGCTAGAGAGGTGTCTGTCGGCTGCCGATGGCATGTGGTGGGAGACGATGACCTATGTCTTGCCCACACCTATCAGGACTGGGAGAATAACCAGCTAGATGATACCTGGTATATTGGCGGAGTTGACCACATGACTAGGAGTGGGTGGTATTGCATCGCCGGAGAGCGCTGGTGCCAAGAATTTCGCTCGGGATCTGGGCATTTTGAATACAGAAGATGCTGAACAGCAAGCTGCGCTGAAACAGTTTGAACGGGAAGGGATCGAAGATTCTGAGAGAGCCAGAAAGGCCAAAGCCCCTGTGGGGACTGAACGTGCTATGTGCACAAGGACAGAGCGTGATACAAGCACATGGATGGAAGGTGCTGTGCGTACAAGGATAGTTGTAAAGGAGCTAGAGAGGTGTCTGTCGGCTGCCGATGGCATGTGGTGGGAGACGATGACCTATGTCTTGCCCACACCTATCAGGACTGGGAGAATAACCAGCTAGATGATACCTGGTATATTGGCGGAGTTGACCACATGACTAGGAGTGGGTGGTATTTCAAACCCCCACACCTAGATCAACTAGAGGCGGAAAGGACAAGGAGGCGGAGAAGCAGAAAGAAAAGCTACTCAAAAAGAAGCTATGCTGAAACAGTTGAAAAAGATACAGGCAGACATCTCCATCTAGGGACTGCTTATGGCTTCACGAGTTCATAGACAAGCTTTCCTATCTGCAATGGACAAGGCCAAACTCTTAATAGACACCACGCCTGAGCAGTTGGTAGGATTGGTTTTTCCGGGAGGGGCTTCCCCGATGTTGACCTTTTCCGACAAGGAACTACCGCCTGAGGGTGCAAATCATAACAAACCTCTCTACATCTCTGTGGAATGTAAAGACAAGTGGGTATCGGTAGTTCTTGCCGACATGGGATCCGCTATTAACGTATGCCTGTCAAGGACAACATATGCAATTGGGTTGAAGCCCGTGAACTTTGTGCCAACAACCCAGGTAATAAGGACGTATGACAATACTAGCAAATAAGTGATGGGGACCGTAAAGATTCAGACTCAGGTTGTTCCAGGACAACACGATATAGACTTTCATGTCTTGGACGTTCCCGCAACCTTTAATTTACTCCTAAGGCGGCCATGGCTGCACCAGGTGAAGGCAGTCTCTTCCACCCTACACCAGATGTTGAAATACCTCCACGAGAAGGGGGTGTCAATTTGTTTTGGGAATTCGTCAATCCATTCGCCGCCAGAAGTGTCTACACCAGTTTTGGAAATCGAGCATGGCACGGAGGATGTGTTCCTATCGGGATTTACCCTAGCCGAGGCCCGGGTCGTACAGAACACCTTAGCTGTTGATGAGGGCTTGTACGTTAGCTCTCAGTCAGTATACCTCATGAACAAACTCCAGCACATCCTTGGGATGGGACTAGGAAGAAGTGGCCGGAAGGGCATTACAGTATCGGCCGAAGTGTCGCACAACCCGCATACCTTTGGCTTAGGTTATCTACCTACCAAAGAAGACTAGGTGAGGAAAGGCAAGGAGATGGCTGGGAGAGCCAAAGCAAAGCAGGCGGGGAAGCCTTATGAGTTAATGCACCAACCCATCCAAGGTACCTTAAACGGACGCTTTGTCCGTGAGGGGGAGGATTTTCCATTCTGCGGCTTCCTAGAGCCATGGTTGAACACAAAGAAGCATCGCTTGCCAGGGTTTGAGATCTTCTTTGACCTGCAGTTATCCGGGGATGACGTTGCCGAGGAGCAGACAGACCCATTAGCTGAAGTTGAACAGTATAAGGAAGTGGATTCCAAGAGTACCGGGATTGAAATGGGGGTAGCACTGGCTTGTCTACTTTCAGATCCTCCGATCGTATAGAAGTGCTTGGGGGATAACTTCTCGGTGTCCATGATCGGGAATGAAATGGCTGCGAGCCGACCTTCAAACATTTTAGATGCATTCATCTCACCCTCCCTCATCTGGCAATACGAGAAGGGATTTTTACCAAGCAGCACCGGGTCAGGTAGTGAGCCGAAATCTGATTCCACCGAGTCTGTGGAGTCGGAATCACGTTCCAGCTCGTCTAAGTCTGAGTCCGGTATTCTTAGGGGTGACAACCCGGATGCCACAGTCCTGTCTAGGTCGTCTTTTTCTTTCTCTTTTGAGTCTATTGTAACAGAGGAATCAGACGATTTGGAAGTGATAAATGAGAATGGAATGGCTGTGGTATCTGCATACTTTTCTGTGCCTTTGATTTATTGTATTAATCAGGACTTTCAAAATTTTGATGAAAACGATGAAGAAGAAATTCCTCCCGTTTTACAACGATTAATTGATCAAGAGTAGGAGAGATTTGTTAAACAATTGGTTGATGAAATCACTACAGTTAATGTTGGTACTGAGAAGGACCCACGGCTGGTCCAGATCGGGTTCACGTTGTCTTCGAAGGAGCACGAGCGCTTAGTCGCTTTATTAATAGATTTCAAAGATGTTTTCGCGTGGTCCTACGAAGACATGCCTGGAATTGATCCTGAGATTGTACAGCACTAGATCCCTCTTGACCCAGAGGGCCGACCCGTTAAACAGAAACTCAGAAGGATCCGTCCGAACTGGGCTTTCAAGATTAAAGAAGAGGTCACCAAGCAAATTGACGCAGGGTTCCTGCTGGTATCTGAGTACCCGACTTGGCTGGCCAACATAGTTCCGGTGCCGAAGAAGGATAGCAGGATTCGGGTATGTGTGGATTTCAGGGATTTGAACAAAGCCAGTCTGAAGGACGACTTTCCTTTGCTGCATATCGATGAGTTACTGGCCTTCACTGCTGGGCATGCACTGTTCTCATTCATGGATGGATTCTCAAGCTACAATCAGATTCTGATGGCACCCGAAGACCGAAAGAAGACTGCTTTCACCACCCCGTGGGGGACATATTGTTACAGGGTGATGCCATTTGGGTTAAAGAATGCTAGAGCTACATATCAACGGGCTGCAACCCCGATATTGCATGACATGATCCACAAAGAGGTTGAGGTGTACGTGGACGACATGATTGTCAAGTCCAAAGAAAGAGAGGGCCACTACACCGCCTTGCAAAAGTTCTTCCAAAGGATCAGAGAATTTCAGTTGCGGTTGAATCCTCAGAAATGTACGTTTGGTGTTACAGCAGGGAAAATGCTAGGGTTCTTGATTACACAGAGAGGTATCGAAGTCGACCCTTCCAAAATCAAGGCCATCTTAGAAATGCCACCATCGAGGACTAAAAAAGAGGTGCGGGGCTTTCAAGGTAAAGTGCAATTCATAAGACGGTTTATTGCTAAATTAACCTTGACTTGTGAACCACTCTTTGGTCTCCTGAAGAAAGGAACGAAGATCCAATGGGACGGCCGATGCCAAGCTGCTTTTGAGCAGATTAAGCAATACTTACAAAACCCACCTGTGTTGTCACTACTTGAGCCGGGGAAACCGTTAATTTTGTACCTTTCAGTGACTGAAACTACAATGGGTCGCATGCTCGCACAGGAGTCCGAGGATAAAGTGGAAAAAGCTTTATACTACCTGAGCAAGAAGATGTTGGATTACGAGACCTGCTACACTCCACTCGAGAAGGCTTGTTTGGCCTTGGTATGGGCTACCAAGAAGGTGCAGCACTACTTGTTAGCTCACTTTGTAATGTTGGTTTCAAGATTAGATCCCATCAAATATCTCTTCGAGAAACCGGCACTTACGGGTAGGCTAGCTCGTTGGTTGCTTCTGCTTTCCGAATTCGACCTGAAGTATCTGACGCGCAAGTCAGTAAAGGGGAGAGCGGTAGCGGAGTTCCTTCCTAGCTGATCACCCAGTTGAAGGGGATGAAGCAGTTGAGTACTTATTCCCAGACGAGGCTATTTTTCTTATCGAAGACGAAACTTGGACGATGTACATTGACGGAGCGTCAAACCAATACGGGTATGGGATAGAGGTGTTACTGATAGCACCCGACAATTCTCGTATCCCTCTAGCATTTAAACTCCGGTTCAAAGTCTCGAACAACGAAGCAGAGTATGAAGCATGCATTGCTAGTTTAGAAGCCGCCCTAGAACTAGGGGCAAAACGGTTGGACATCATCGGGGACTTGAACCTGGTTGTATCTCAAGCTAAAGGAGACTGGAAAGTCAAAGTAGAAAAGATGAGAATCTACCATTAGACCTTGGACTTGTTGATTCCTCGGTTTGAGAAGCTGAACTTCGCTCATCTGTTAAGAGAGAGCAACAGGTTTGCAGATTCACTAGCAACTCTATCTTCCATGATAGACATCCCTTTTGGAGTCCAGCTTACGAGCTAATTGCTGCCATAGATGAGGTTCAGGATGAGAATCCCTGGTATCACCATGTATGGAACTTCCTGGAGAAAGAAACATATCCAGCAGGGGGAAATGCCATGGACAAAAGGGCAATCAGAAGAATGGCTACTCAGTTCATCATCTGCAGGGGAAATTTATACAAGAGAGGTCATCTGGGAATGCATAAGCTGTGTGTTGAGGCTGAAGAGTCGAAGCGCCTAATGAAGGCCATCTATGGAGGAAAGTGCGGAGTGCACATGAACGGGGTGATGCTAGCCCGAAAAATCCTCAGATAAGGTTACTACTGGTCCACTATGGAGGAGGATTGTATCGGCTTTGTTCGGCGATGCCACAAATGTCAGATCCATACAAACCGCATGAACATCCCGCCGTCGAAGCTGTACAATATGACTTTGCCATGGCCATTTTCAGTTTGGGGAATCGATGTGATCGGGGCTGTCACTCCGAAGCGGTCTAATGGGCATGAGTTCATTCTGGTCGCGATAGACTATTTCACAAAGTGGGTTGAGGCCCAATCTTATGCGATGTTGAAGGCTTCACATGTTGCGAGGTTCATCAAGAACAACATTATCTATCGCTACGAGGTCTCGAACGAGATTATTTCAGATAATGGTTCCCACTTCAAGAAGGAAATGATTGACTTGTTGGAAAAATACAATGTGACTTTTCATAAGTCATCCACATATTGGCCGCAGACCAACGGAGTAGTTGAGGCCGCCAACAAGAACATCAAACACATTTTGCAGAAGATGGTGGAAACCTACCGGAACTGGCCAAATAAGCTGCCATTTGCTCTGTGGGGCTACCGGACTTCAATTCGAACTTCTACTGGGGCGACTCCGTATTCTTTGGTTTATGGGATGGAGGCCGTTCTACCTATCGAAACTGAAGTTCCGTCATTACGAGTACTGGCTGAGTGTCAGATAGCTGAGGCAGATTGGCAGCAGAGCAGATTCGAGGAACTCATGCTTTTTGATGAGAGAAGGCTGAAAACACTGTACCATGTTCAAGGTTATCAATGACGAATTGTCAGGGCTTTCAACAAGAAGGTTAAGTCCAGGAATTTGAAAGAAGGAGATTTGGTGCTCAAAGACAATCGAGCTCCCATCCACGACCCTAGGGGCAAGTTCAGACCTAATTGGACTGGCCCTTACATCATCAAGTCTATTTGGTCGGGCAGAGCTTTTGTTCTAATGGACCTAGATGGTCTAGAGTTCTCATAGCCGATCAACATGGACAAGTTGAAGAAATATTACCCCTGAGTGACTCGCTAGGCCGAAAACCCGAAAGGGCGACCTAGGCAAAAGTTAGAGCATAAAAAAATTTGAAATTATAAAAACTGAGCTCGCAAGGTTGAAAACTCGCAAAGGGCGGCCTTCGCAAAAGTTAGAGCGTAAAAGGTAAGGGTTAATACACGAGTGAACCTGAGCCGAACTACGTAAGGCTTGATTCCCATCTTTGGGATACATAGGTAACTTTATCTCGAAGTCCAGCCATAAACATTTCCCCGATCAACTTTGTCCATGTGATCATGTTTGGTCATCTTTGTCTGTTTCGCATTCAAGAGCTTCGGTCGTGATCTCCGGTACAACGCTATTCAGACTAGGGGCAACCTTCCAGTTGTTGGGATTTGGGGTTGTACATCCCAGTGATAGATCTCAGGTGTGTCCAGTTTTGATCCATATCGAAAATGGTTTTGAGAAGTTTTAATAAAAGTTGATTTTGCTCAAATTAATCTTTTAAACATTTCCCCGATCAACTTTGTCCATGTGATCATGTTTGGTCATCTTTGTCTGTTTCGCATTCAAGAGCTTCGGTCGTGATCTCCGGTACAACGCTATTCAGACTAGGGGCAACCTTCCAGTTGTTGGGATTTGGGGTTGTACATCCCAGTGACAGATCTCAGGTGTGTCCAGTTTTGATCCATATCGAAAATGGTTTTGAGAAGTTCTAATAAAAGTTGACTTTGCTCAAATTAATATTTTACAACTTAGACCATTTTTGGACCAAACGGGAAATTTTCAATACCCACAACTTTCAATTTTATTGATTTCAATATAGAGTTCTCATGCTCTTGTATACAAATTGAAGTTGCTTTTTTATTACACTATTAAAGAAAACTTGAAAGTTCTGATTAAAGCCAATAAATCAGGGGCATAGTCAGGTGTTCCCGCGTCCCCTCCCAGAGCTGGTCAAAGCCTCTGATGCCAAGCTGGGCCCAATTTGTGCCTCTTCATTAAGCCAATATATGCACTCATCAGAAAGGGTGTAACTGAAAGTGGGAGCGGGGGCCAGAAGCTCTCTCGTCCTCCATGCCGTGGCATACCAAGCTAGCTGTGCGCCTCGGACTGGAAATGCAGCTGGGTACTCTATCCCCTCTGCCGAGCAAATCTGATCGTGGCCGAACTAGCACTGGAACCGAAAAGGAAAGTAGAACACGTAGTGTGTCAGGCTAATCCACTGAATCCCGGTCTGACGGGACATGTTGTAGCTCATTGCCGGTAGATTGAGCCAAGGACAACGCCAAGCAATACGGTCTGCAGACAAACTGCACATTCAGTCGAACCACCATCCCTCATCAAGGGCATCAACTGGACGTCGCCGAAAGAAGTATCCGCAAGATGAGTATGCTGGGCAAGAGTCCACAACCTGCAACTTGTCCATCAACCACACCTGGGGAGGGATAATAAAGAATAGAGAGGTGTACGTTAAGAGAAAAGTGAGAAAAGGGTTTTGTGAGAAAAACCGAGCCTGAGGGCCGAGTGATGTGAGTAATATATATGAGGAAGGGTGTGAACATTACCTGCAGCAGTAGTCGACTCCCCGCAAATCTGGTCATTTCCCAGCGATGGAAAGCATCCAAGCCCATCAATGTCTTGGCCAATGCCATGGCAATGTAGCTCTTGCCCTCTTTCAAGCCTTGGGCAACTTTGATCAAATGAACGCTAGGCCTACTGAAGCCTGGGGCAAGCAAAAAGTGAGACAACATGCAGAAGCAAAGGGCATGTCGCTGAAAACCTTGCCAGTGGTGATCACCGCGGTCACTGTAGACGTCCCCTGAATGCCCCAGGAGAGAATCCCGTTGCGTTCGTTTGGGCTCGCTACAGTTCAGGACTCAAATTGTCACGGTTCTGAATCTAGTCTCGCAAAGTGCAATGCAAGATTGATAAATCACCAAAGAGTCCAAATCCGACAAATCATTTTGAAAATAGATTTTTAGAAAGAAGTGCCAAACATGGACTGCTTTGCCAGAGACAGAGTCGCCACCTAAATATTTTATTTTGGGGAATTTAGGAAACCTTGGCTCGTGTCTAAGGCCACGTGTCCTTCATCATCAAAGTTGCCTCGGCTCGGGAACTTGGGTACGATTGGGGAAGGTCACTTCGTGAGCACCCCCGCTCGCCCGATCAAAGATCGGCCTCTACTAACCATGATATCGAGTTTTTGAAAACACATGCATTCTTATTCCAGTTTATTAGCCTAGAATTACTATGTGATGCGCACAGCAAAACAAGTATAGACTAGATCGCCTAATTTGGAACAAAGCATTGCATACCCGTTTCTTCGAAAAATGGTTTAAGTTTTGCTACTCGCAAGTAGGCTAAAACACGGATTTCAACAAATTGTTCCAATTCAAGCAATCCAACCTTCACCCACAGGCATTCAGGCAGTTATATCACATAAGCAATTAGCCTCATGGTAAGTATGCTATCATGGCAGACACTCACACGCATGCAAGGATGCTAAAGCATAAAAGATTACCTAGTACTTCAAGCCAAAATAGAAACTAGTTAGTAATCAAATGCATGATCCTAGTTCATGTTAGCAATGGGTAATGCAACGCATACAAAATGCAATTAGGATAGGCTCGACTAACCTAAAGATGGCATATGAAATGCAACAGATAACATGTATTCAACTTGGAATTGAAATACCATGCAGTTAGTATGATATGCCAAGCCCGGTGCATGCAATACAGATGAATGGATGCACGCATGCATAACATAAGGTATGTTAATTTAAATATGCCTTAATACTAACCACTGAAAGCATATAAGTAAAAGGGAGAGAGAAGTGGGGGTTGGAAGACATATACACACTCACACACACTTATTACACAATTGCCCTCGCTTGGAGGGCCCGAAAGAATAATACAGACCGAATAACGAACCAACTATCCTAGCTAATTAATTATTACAAAACTTCTAATTAATTAACAAATTAATTACAAAAATAGCCTAAATATGAAACTAAAAGAGACCGCCGCAGCTCTGCCTCGGAATGCGTGGATGATGCATGCTCGATTTGCCTTGCCCAGAAGCCCGCTGCATGCCATTTTTGCCTCTGTTTGCACTGTCCTATACCTCTAAGGACTGTGAAAACCCTGGAGATGCCTCTGAATTGCTCCCTGAGCATTGTGAGATGCCACCGACCAAGGCATAAGATCACCGGCCATTGATAAATGGTCATCGGCCAATTGTTGAGCCATCGGCTAATTATTTTTGGTCGGTCAGCACTGTAGGTAGCCGATCGGCCAAATCTTCCTACAGAATCCTGTTTTGACAGCAGCAGAGGACAGACAAGGCATGGCATGGAATTTTGAAGCAAATGTATGCATGTCCACTCTCCCTATCATGTTATGGACTCAATAGGGTGTGGACCTCGGTACTCGGGCCACCAATCACGCATTTTGATGCATGATGGCCAAAAGTACCAAGCTTGCAAGTCAATGTAAATGAATGCAACAAAAACACATGAGTGCTACATGCCCTATCATGTTGAGATCAAAGGCATCGGCGACTGAGGACTGAGACGTGTTTCGTCACTTTGAGTACGAACACATTTCATTCGTCATGCTTGGTTTGACACCCCAAACCAAGCAAAATGTAATGTATGTATGCAACATGGCTCAAGTATGTACATGATACTAAGGTACAAAACATGCCAAATGCAATATAACCTATCATGCAAGTGTGCAATGTGCCAAGCATGCAATGCTACAATGCAACCTAGATAGGCAACTAGGTAAAGTGATAAGCATGTAACAATGCACTAACTACGAGGACGCAACAATCATACAATGTAATGAGCATGCTACAAGATGCAAATGCATGATCCATGGATCTACACTAAGATGGAGGAACCTCAGCCACACCCCAAAACAGTGGCCAAAAGTACTAAAATGATGATGCCAATCATGCAAAATAAACATGCAAACCAATGAGCCTAAGGCTAAGGTATGAAAGGCAAGTTTCAAGAGCACTCACATGATGACAAACATGGATGCTTGACTAAGATATTAAGCTCTGAAAATGTATAGAGGATGATGCCAAATCAACCATGTCATGCAAGTAAGGCATGCAACCATGACCAAAACTTGAGGCCAACAAAGGGGTCCAAACCATAGCTATGTCAACCAAACCCCAAAGGACCAAAATGACTTAAAGTAGTTCTAAGGCACTCCAAAACAAGACTAAAGCATGCATAGATCATGGTCAAGACATGCTAAGAAATGAATGCAAAACAAAGGGGGATTTAGGGCCACAAAGAGGGCACTCTATTACAACCTCCCCAACCATACGTGGCATGGACTAACCAATGCAAACTCAGAGTTTTAACATGCAAAATAAGCTCCCAAAACCCACTGATATGGATGCCCAAAGACTAAACATGGTATCATACACAATGACCAACTCTTGAGGCACAAAACTACAACACTCTCGAGCATTGAAAGAGAGCCAAATGCAAGTGCATAAGCACGGATTATGGACTGAAATATGGTCTCCAATGATGCCAAATCATGAGAATAAGCCAAGTAAAGCATGCTAATGACCCACACACTCAAGGCTCACAAACCAAAATACAAAGGGGTTATACCAAACATGGCAAACATGATCAAATCAATACTCAACAGACCTCAAGCATGATGAAATATGACCTAAAGCTTCACAAAGCTAGGCAAAAACATGCAAGCATGATGGTCTAATGGCAAGATGCATTTCTAGGCAAAATAGAGGAATACAAGGCAAGTATATTATGCATGAATGGGGGCATTAATCCGACCAAAAATAGAGGTATATTATGACCAAATATCACCCAAAAACCTCTGAAATGGAGCCAAAAACAACTAAGCATGCATGCTACCCTTATGAGCCAAAAACATGAACAAATGAGACACAAAGGGAGAGGGGTGTCCCTCCCCTATGCAAGACCTCAAAACCACTTCTTCACCACTGAAAATCCTCTAGATTTTAGTGGTGAGAAGGCCAATGCACAAAGGTTCCAAAGCTCAACAAAAGAAGGCACAAAAGGGGCCAAACAAGGCCTAAGAGGGAGAGGTCGACCCCAAACACAAAAGAGACCTCAATGAAAGATCTTAAGCATGCAAATACAAGACTTTTTTCAGTTATACACAAAGCTTAAATCAGTATGCAAGATAGGTTAAAAACTAGTGCAAGAATGGGAAATATAAAGCAACTATACTCACCCTTGAAGAACAACAAGTCCAGCCCCATTTTTCTGATCAAAACTAACTTAAAACTCCAAGAACAAACTCTCAACACCTCCAAAACCAAACTATGGTGTAATACTAGGTGTTTTAGTGCAAAACTAAGAACAAAACACCCTTTTAGGCCCTCTAACACACACAAATGAAGAGAGAGATGGAGATATAGAGAGAGAGTGGTGTATATATGCTATATATATCTAATTTGCTGAACCTCCTCAAAGGAAGAGGAAGGTCCTTTTATATAGACAAGGCAAAGGCCTAAGCTTCCAAGAGAAGCTAACAAAAGAGGTCAAAGCTTCTCAAAGAAGCTGAGACAGGTGTCCAAGCTTCTTGAGGAAGCTAAGACAAAGGTCCAAGCTTCCCCAAGAAGCTAGACCAAAAGGGTGCAAAAGGTGCAAATTCCTCCATACACGTGTATGGAGGACAGGTCCGAGCACTCCAGCTGGCACAGCTGGCATGCATAATGCCTGAAAAAGGGAAAAAGGTGGTACCAGCCAGAAAAGGAGTCCATCAGCCAAATAAATGGTCGGCCGACCACACAAAGTGCCGACCGGCCATCACCAATGGCCGGTGGCAAGAAGACACGGCCGATGGCCTCAAGCCATGGCCGGTGAGGCATGAGGATGGCCAACAAGCCATTCTCTACCTTCCAAAGCAAAAGCCAACAAGTGTTTGGTCCAACCAAGCACAAGACAACCGAGTTGAGAGATCCTGAGGCGAGGCGCATAGCCGAGACCTCCAGGAACTCAAAATGAACACGAACATGGATGATCACTGAGTGTTCAAACGGTGACGTCCAAGTCTTGAGGACGGTCAAAAATGAGGTGTCTACAGTCATCGGCATGGGAAAAACAACGAATCAAACTTGGAATGTCTAGCATTCTGTCACAAATCAATGACCGAGCGTCATGCATAGTAAGCCCACACATTCGTCCTAAGGGTTGGATGTGGCCGAAGCGAAGCTGGGGCAAGATTTCTTCGTTGCATTCGGATTCCATCAAAGTTTGGACGGCTTCGAAGGTAGGACACATCTCTTGCCCGCCAAAACTAAGGACATGTGTTACCAGGTTCCAAAACCTTGCTGCGGCATGGAGAAATGGAAGGTGCAGTGCAGTGCGACTCAGTGTGAATAGTACATCTATGCCGAAGCCTCAGAAGTTTAACTTTTTCAAGCCGTCTAGGGTAGCAATCCAAGTTGTGAGATTTTGGATGAGAAATGCCTCCATTTTGATGTAAAATTGAGATGAAATGAGAGAACCACGAAGCTAGAACTTTTATGGAGGATAAAACATTGTTTGGAGGACAAGTGTCAAAAATCTGGAGGTCACCATGCCAACTGGTCGGCCGACCACTTTTTCTGGTTGGCCAGCCAGTTTTTCTGGTCGGCCGACCACATAAGTGGTCTACTGAGCAAAAAACTTGTCGGCCAGCCACTTTTGGTGGTCATCCATGGAGAAAAACTAGTCTTTGGCCTTTTTCTAGTCTCTGGAAGAGAGCTCCTAGCCTTTCCATGTGTTGGGAGTGTTGAAGGTTCGAGTTTACCTCTATTTCGAATGCATTCTGTCGCCCCATTTGTCCGAAATGCATTTGCTTATCGAGTTGCTAAGTTTTTCTTATTGAGTTGTTAAGTTTTGATTATCGAGTTGTTAAGTTTTGCTTATCAAGTTGTTAAGTTTTATCGAGTTGTCAAGTTTTGTTCATCGAATTGTTGCTCTTTGTTTATCAACATTGTCGAAATTTGCTTATCAAGTTGTAAACTTGCTGAGGTTTTGTTGTTTCTTAGTAAGTTAAGCTATTTAGTTTGCTATGTTGGCTCATTACCTGACTTGGCAATGTACAATGTTCAATTTCCATTCGATCTCATTTTCATGCAAAATGATGCGATGCGATGCTAAGAATGCAAAATACAACACTTTTTGAAGAAAAAGATGTTTCATTACATCATAGCTTCTTTTGTTACAACATTTTGCAACAAGGTACAAGTTTTAAAGAAAATAAAACTACCTAAAGTTGATGTGCTACAACTACTAGTAAAAAAAATAAAATAAATAAAGTAAGAATATCTGCTTCAATGTTGCTGTAGACACCCCATTTTTGACCAACCTTAAGACTCAGACGTCATCGATTGAGCACCCGGTGATGACGCATGTTGTGCTCGTTCTGAGGTTATAGAGTCTGGGCTGAGAGCCTTGCCTCCGGACCTCGGGACTCTTTTGTGCTTTGCCTCGGTTTGCGAACCAAGTTCTATTTTCTCTTCCCGAAGGGAGGGAGAGGTCTCATAGACCATCTCTTTGTGGCCGTAGGCTACTTTCGTGGTCGTAGACCACTGTTCCCATTTGGAGACTAGTTTTCAGTTTTCGGAGCCGTCGGCCGTGCGCCTCGGTTCGGGACCGCTTAACTTTCTCCGTTTGACACGGTTTTTGGAGACCTTGAACATTTTGAACCTTCATTTTATCTTCTTAGGGAAGATTGAACCTTTTGAACCCTTGTTTTAGCTTCTTGAGGAAGTTTGAACCTTTTAAACCCTTGTTTTAGCCTCTTGAGGAAGTTTGAACCTCTTGAACCTTTGCTCTAGCTTCTCCAAGAAGCTTAAACCCTCTTGTTTCTCTATAAGAGAGGGCCTCCCTCTCCTTTAGAGAGGTTGAAAAAAAAAATTCTAAGAAAAAGCACATATATCTCGCTATATCTCTACATTCTAGGCTTAGAAAGGGTGTTTGTTCTTGGCCTTTAACACCACACCTCATAGCCACACACCTCCACCATTGATCTAAGGTTCTTGGAGGGTCTTGAGAGGTCTTAAAGAGCTGGTTTTTGGTCCAAGAAGCTGCTGGTTTTGCTGAAGCTACAAGGATAACACACTATTCCCTCTTTTAAGCTTCATTTTGCTCCATCTTTTAGCAATACTTGGAAGCATATTTGAGCTTTGGTGTAAACTGAAAAAAGTCTTGTTTTGAGGTCCTTTTCATGTTTGTTTAAGGTCACTTTATTGTTGGGGATCAGCTACCCCCTTGCATGCTTCATTTTGCCTTGTTTTGAGCCATGCATGAAGGCCTTTGTATTGATCTTTGTTTGGCCTTTTGACCACTAAAATCCAACAGATTTTTAGTGGTTAATATGCTATTTTGGGAGCCAAAATCAGAGAGTGGTGACCCACTCTCTCCTTGTCTTGTTCTCCAGTATATTTGGCCTAACAAAGGAGCCTATAATTGCATGCCTCCAAGCCTTGTTTCAAGCCTTTTTTGGTGTTTTTTAGGACCTCCATAAGCTCTATCCAGAGGTGATTTTGTCATATTGGATGTCCACCTTGCATGTATAGAACAATCCTCTTCATAGCTTATCAAAGGAGCATGTCATTCTTGCATGCATTGACCATGTTTCAGTGGGCTTTTGGGCTTTATTTGGCTAGTCATACCTCTATCTTAAGCTGGTTTAGTGGCCTCTTGAATGCTTCACATGCTTGTAGTGTAAATCCTCTTCACTAGCTTTTAATGCATATTGTTTTGGCCTTTGATTCTAGCATATTTTGGCCATGTTCTAAACTGATTTTATGCATGTTTTAGACTGCCTTAGCTCTATTTTTAGGCCTCATGGTCAAATGATGTTTGCTATGCATGGTTGTAGCGCAATACCCTTGCCTAGCTTTGAGTTTTGAAGCCTATTGCATGCTTATATTGAGGTGTTTGCATATTTTGGGGTCATTGTGCATGGTCTTTCAGAGCATGTAAGGTTTCCATGTTCCCATATTTTCCACTCCTTATATGCATTTGAGGGTTGTGCTTGTATGCCTCATTTATGGACCATTGCATGAGCTTCATTTCTGTGCCTTTTGAGCCACCATTTTAGTCCATTTTCCTACTGTTTTTGGGCCTGCATAGGGACTATTTGGGGCTGGTTTGGTCATTTGTACATCGCTTTGCATACCTCTAGTGTAATGCACCTCACTAATTTCGGTACTTGAGTCATCCGACATGCATCGGGTGAGTTGTTTGCATGATTCGGGACCACCTTGTATGCCATTTCAGAGCTAGAACTTGTGTCATTGTATGCCATATTTCATGTTTGCCATGCTTTGGTAGAGTTGCACTTTGTGCCTTAGGTTTGGTCCCTTGCATTTGTGCATGTTTGCACGTATTTTTGTTGTCTCATTTTCGTCCTATTGGCCACTGATTTGGATGCGGCTGAGGTCCATCCATCTTGGTTTAAGTCCATCTTGCATTGCATATGCCATATAGTCCATTTTGTTGCATGATTGACCATTGCATTGTGTATGCCTTGATTATTTCATTGATAGTCTTCATATGTGCATTGCGTATGCCATGTAGCGTCATGTGCATTGAGTATGCCTTTCTTTGTTCATAGCATTGCGTATGCTAGTCGCACCCTTGCATGTCATCACTTGCATGTTTGCATCATTTAGTCGCATTGCATTTAGGTTGCATGTTAGAGTTGCATTGGTGCGTGCATTGTGTGTTGAATCGTGTTTGGAATAGGAGTTAGTCCAAACACGGGAAACGAGGGACGTTTCTTACTTAAAGTGACGAAACGTGCTTCAATTCCCAGTCGCCGACACTCTTGACTACCCATGATGGAGTTTAGGCCTTATTGTGTTCATATGTGCATTCATTTCATATCGAGTCGTGCAATTCGAATCCTCAGCCATCATGCATCAAGATGCATGATTGGTAGCACGAGGATCAAGGACTACCCTCCCTAGAGCTTATGCAATGATGGAGAGAGTGGTCGTGCACACATATGTTGAAATTACTTTGCCATGCCCCTTTCTTGCTCTCTGTTGCAGCAAACCAGAAACCAGCAGCAAAAACTGGTCGGCAGTATCCCTACAGGTTCCCATGGGGGAGTTTCAGCCTTCTGGAGCTTTGTACAATATTCTGGGACCAGTTGCAAACAGAGGCAAATCGGGGCATCGCGATGGATTTCCCGACGAGGCGACTCGAGCATGCATGCATCCCTTATCATTCAAAGCAGAGCTGAGGCGGTCCATCATATGTAGTTTGCATGCTAGTTCATTAGCTAGTTGGTTGTGTATTATTCATTTGGACCCTCTGAGGAGGGAAATTTTGTAATAAGTGTGCGTGTGTATGATGTATGTCTTCCAACCCCACGTCTTTCTCCCTTTTACTTACATTCTTTCAATGGTTAGTTTTAGGGAACGTTTCAATTAGCATCCTTATGCTCGCATGTTTGCATCCATTCATCCGTCTTGCATGCACCAGGCTCGGCGCATCATACTAACTGCATTGTATTTCAATTCCAAGTTGAATACATGTTATCTGTTGCATTTCATATGCCATGTTTAGAATAGTCGAGCCTATCTTAGTTGCATTTTGCATGTGTTGCATTAGCCATCTTAACATGAACTAGGATCATGCATTGATTACTAACTAGTTTCTGTTTTGGCTTGGAGTACTCGGTGAGTGTTTATACTTTAGCATCCTTGCATGCGTGTGAGTGACTACCATGATAGCATGCTTAGCATAAGGCTATTTACTTATGTGATATAAATGCCTGAATGCATGTGGGTGGAGGTTGGGTTATTTAAATTGGAACAATGCATTGAATGAGAGTTTTAAGCCCACTTGAGAGTGGCAAAATCATGTTTTCTAAGCCCACCCGAGGGTGGCAAAATCCACATTTTAGCCTACTTGCGAGTAACAGCTTCAAACCGTTTTTCAAAATGAACATGAGATGTTTTGTTCCAATTCAGGCGAACCAGTCTATACTTGTATACTGTGCACATCACATAGTAATTCTAGGCTAATAACCGGAATAAGAGCACATATGTTTTCAAAACTCGATATCATGCTTAGTAGTGGCCGATCTTTGATCGGGTGAGCAGGGATGCTCATAGCTGACCTTCCCCAATCGTACCCAAGTTCCCGAGTCGAGGCAACTTTGGTGATGACGGACACACGGCCTTAGACAACAAGTCAGGGTTTCCTAAATTCCCCCAAAAAATAAATATTTAGGTAGTGACTCTGTATCTAGCAAAGCAGTCCATGTTTGGTACTTCTTTCTGAAAGTCAATTTTTCAAAAACGATTTGCCGGATTTGGACTCTTTCATGATTCATCGGTCTTGCATTCCACTCAGCGAGATTAGATACAGGACTGTGACATTGAGTCCTGAACTGTAGTAAGCCCAAATGAACAAAATGGCATTTCCTCCCAGGACGTTCGAGGACGTCTACAGTTTTTGGCGACTCTGCTGGGGATTTAGAGAACTTGACTTGAACTCGTGATATCTTGTTTTGACTATACTTATGTGTTTCTTTGCATTGCATGTGCATTGGTACACCTAGGACACCGTGTTTGCCATCTGCTATTCCTGAACGGTTTGCCAGAGGCTCGCTTTGAGAAGCGTGCCCTAAGGTTGACCAGTTACGGGCTCTGCCACGATGGGAACACAAACCTTGGTTTTTACTAGGGCACCCTTTTTGACCATTCGACCTAGTGCATATCAAAATCCATAGTGACCATTCCCAGCTAAGACAGGTTGCTTACCCGATAATTGGTTGTTTGAAACCACTGCATGCGTAGTGAAACCCTAGCTCCTGACAAAATAGAACAGGGAAACCCTACCCCAACATAGGGGTGTTTTGGCTCTCATTTGCCTGCTATGTGCTGTCAGAGTGTGTCTCTGCAGGGCTGTGTATATCAGTTTGCAAGTCTGGGTATCAGGCCTGAGGGCATCAGTATGTGGGGAATCAGTTTGACCTGAGGGTATCTGTTTACAGGCAGAATATTGGACAGAATTCAGTAGAGAGCACAGTTATTTGGCTACTCATATCTGTTTTGATGAAATCAAGCTAAGATGCTGTTTCTTTTCTCTTTTGCTAGGGGTAGTCCAAGAACTATAGCTTCAGAAGGCTCCGATATCCCCCGAGTTCATTAAACTTGTGCTGATAGACTTTGTTAGGTCAGAGATTTAATTCCAGGGCAACCAGTGTTCTTTCGCTGAGGCAAGGCAAAGAAAGGCAAGTCAGGGCTCACCGGTTCATCTGATCCGTCAGTCGCCAGTCACATCACCTTTGTTCAGACTCAGCAGACCGTGATGGCATAGGGTTCGGAAGAATATGTGGTCATGATAGCAGCGTTAAATCATGGAACTGCCATGCAGGCTGAGACCAGTATTGAAACGCAACGCCCATCTAGGGCATCTACCGCACATCTAGCCTCAGGACCCAGCCGAACTTTGATCCACTTCTGCCAGCTGAAGATTTGTATGGTCCGGATCCCCAAGAAGGGTTGGCTCAAGCTCGAGTTTCCACACCCCTGGTGCAGCCTACTGAGAGGCTTCAACCCTTTCATGTTAATGAGTTCAATCCGACTGTAGTGAAAATTGCGAACCTTGAGAAGCAATTCAAAAAGGCATAGGGCCTTAACTCTATTCCCGACATTGAGGATGGATACACCGAGGCTGCCGTACGACTCCCAGACATATTCAAAACGTACATATTGACCGTTTCGACGGGTCGGGAGATCCTATGGTACATATCTGGCTTTTCTTGGATCTCCTGAAGCCAATGAGACTAACTAAGCCATAGAAACTCTCTCTGTATGGAAGAACCCGACAGCAGCCACTTGGTACGCTAGTTTGGAGGATAAAGTGAAGCAAAACTGGGAAGAACTGGCTGAGGCCTTTGTCGATCAGTGTTTCTACAATACCCAATTTGAAATAACCATGCAAGAGCTTGAAACAACCCGCCAAAACCCAGCAGAGCCTTTTGTGGAATTTGTTGCAAGGTGGAGAGCAAAGGCTGTGACGCCCTGATTCTACACCATTGGTTGCAGTCAAGGGAAAGTCACTAATGAGTCCTATGGTCAATAACCAATAAGATCCCAGATTGCCGGAGGAATCGGATTAGCCTCCCTTCTAAGTCCAGCTTTCTTAGGCAGCGCACTACCCTTTTGACAGATCTTAAAAGTTATTGACACAAGGTCTCATAAGCAACGATAAGGTTCATACATGTAAATATTAAAGTATAAGTACATAACAACCACGAATATCCTTAATTTCAAAAGCTTGTTCTATTACATTACATCCCAAAAGAAGCTTAAATCTTCACACAAGTCTTACAAAATAACAAAAGGAAATTTCTAGCCTTCCTAAGATAGCCAAAAGTCTTCGAAGGTTTCGGGCTCGTCGTCTCCAGCTATGAGTTCGGCTTCGGCACCTGGCATGATATGCCGTGAGCTTTGAATGCCCAGTAAACACACACACACCCTACCCCTTTTTCCCAGTCCAATACACAATCACCATTATAACGTTAAATAATAAAGCATGATACTTCAATAAATAAATGAAGGGTTAAGTTAGATGTTAGCAACTAGAAATCCCCCAAAGAGATTTCGTCCTCCCAACCACAAGAATCGGACACGGATTATTCGGTATACCCCCTTTTTTGCTGCTTTGTTACAGACCTAACCTCGGATGCCTACCAACGGTTATGTACCGTGTAGCGCCAACCGCAGGGCCTCAAAAGAGACGGTAAAATGGGGCCTTGCCCGAAATCCCTCCTTACACCAAACCACCTAGGGTCCGAATACAACCGCTCCGCTCAAGGGTTCCGAAAACCACTTGCGAAAGACTTTAACTTTCAAATAGGGAACGCATCCCAACAATCCATATATCACATTTCTCATCTTTTCATTACTCAAGTGCGCGAAATCCCAATACCCTCCCAATTAGGTTTCCCGTTAAATTAAATGCTTTAAATCAAGTTAATTCAACTTGCCAGACAATAATATCCACCTAGGCATGCATCCATAAAGCGAGGAAGATAAACAACATAACCATAATACACATAATAACATGCCAAGATATGCTCATATGTAAGTAGGCAATTTCATGAATTCAAGGGCATAAAACATCCATGCATGACACAGTTTCCAGATTTAACATCACATGAAGATTGAAATAAAAGGGTTATTTTAGATCTTCCACCGGACTCGGTCTCCTTATGGTTTGTAGAGAATTTGATCTAGTTTCTAGAACACTTTCTGGAAATGGGATTGCTTTTTCCAGATTTTAAGTTATTTAGAAAATACTCAAGCGCTGTCCAGAATCTGTCCAGATCTGTCGACCGTTACGAAAATTTGATTTTCTTGCAAACCACTTGATGTTTTTCGATGAAACCAATTTTAGTTGAAATATAACATCTTAAGGAAGGTTTTGACATAAAATAGAGGTCCAGAATAACTTTTTACATTTTTCTAGAATTTCTAGAAGTGGGCTGCAAAAACAGATTCTAAGGTGCTTTGCCCAAAACAAGAAGATTTATGTAAAAGGGATTCCATCAAGGGAAAGTATCAGTTATTTTGTGAATAAAATATGCTAACTATCACATGTTTAACTCATAAAATTTGTTTGAAAGAGTGCTCTTGAAAAGTTGAGAGATTGGTACAAAAAGAAGATGGTTTTGTGCCAAAATAGGAAAAATACAAGAGAGATGGAATCAATACTCAATCCTTAGCATTTTCAACATAAGAACTTAGTAATAACAGATCTGAAAACATTATTTACAACTTTTAGAAACATGTATTAGAAAAAGAAAATGAAGGAGAAGGTTGTGTTTGTGGCTTACCTACTAAGCTTTGCACAAGAAAACTTTCTTCTTCCTCCTTCTTCTCCTCTAGACTTCTCCCTCTTGCTCTCCTCCTTCTCTGTAACCGAAATGTGTGTGTGAGTGAGTGTGTTGTGTGTGTTTGCAAGCTAGGGGGTATGTTGGTATTTATAGACAAACCTTTGAGGCAAAAAGTCCTAAAAGCCCCTTAGTTGGATATGGATGGAAAAGTTAAGATTTTGTTGGAATCTAATGGAATAGGGGTGGTTTTGCAGTTGAACCATAGGATTGTGCAACAATTGGTTGATTCTTAGTTGAAAGGAAACTAGTTTTGAAAACATCACCCTAGGTCTAGGGTACTCGGTCTTGGTTTTCGTAGAACATCATGATGGTGGTTCTTGAAAATTGGCTCCTCCTTGGGGAAGTGTGATGGGATTATTATTTAAATCATTCTAGGTTCTAGGCACACTCCTCTAGGTGTATATATATATATGTATATATGTATCTTACAAGATTGATGGTACTCAAGGTACAACGTACAAGTACTAGTTCTCGGGTAAGTTTAGAATTTAAAGAAGGAGTGAGGGGTTGGAGTTAAATACATGTAACTTATGTAGAATTAAATTAGGTTAGGGATCCTAATCCGGTTAGGGAAATTCTTGTTTCGATAAAAATAAAAATAGTAATGCTAACCGACAAGATTCGAATTAAAGTAAACGAGGGGCTTTAAGAAAATAATTCAAACATTAGGGTTTTCAAAGTGAATGCATATTTCGGGGGCTTCACAAAGGCAGCACAGATGACAGATCGCCCTTCTGAGAGGGATCAAGTGCAGATGATGGTGCGAAACCGCGAGCATGATATGTTGCAAAAGTTGATAGTCGCTCCGCTATTCACTTTCAAAAGTTTGCATGAACTAAATCGAGAATGCGTTCAACAGTGGGATCATTCCCACAACAACTGAACCAATAAAGAGGGTTTTTGTAGGGAGTACCAATGCTAGTAGTAGCGCTATTCCCAAACCCATTGAAATCAATACAATCGCCACAGCCGATCCTTTTGCCAATCCAAGCCTACAAACCGCCGGCCCAGCCCGAACTCAGGGCAGAACTTTCACTCCCCTCTATGTGAGCCTGACTAGTGCATTAAAAGTCTTGATGGAAAGAGGGTATCTGAAACCCCTCGACCCTCAACCTCTGCCTGACCCACTCCCAGCCAGACATAATCCCTCAAAGTACTGTGCGTACCATCAGCAGCACGGTCATGGCATCGACCGTTGCTACCGCCTTCGTCATAAGGTCCAAAATCTCATCGACAACTGGACGATAGCTCCACCTTCAGACCCCAATGACCAAACATCTCCTGCCCACCTCGATCTCATCCATATACTGCCATCCACCTATGACCCCAGCGTATACATCACCCCGGCCCATCTACCCAAGCCTGAGGTGTTTATTTCAGAAAGCATGGACTTATTCATGATGGGTGCACCTGAACCCCAATCATCTCAAACCCGTGAACCCACTACTTCCGACTTGATGAGAATGATTGAAGATCTTCAAAGAACTATGGCAAATTTAGCCTTTGGGATATTGGCTCCGTCATCAGCCACACCACATACCAGGAATTTCATGTCAAAAGGCTCCCCAACCTTGGGACGGGCTGCATTTGAAGAAAGCCAAACCCTTGGCAAGGTAGGGGCGGGCATGGATCCCAATGAACATCTTCTGTTGGCTGTTGAGGCTTTGAAAGCCGAGGGCTAAACAAAGAGCAAGTCCTCCCAGTTGTTGCAAAAACTGTGGATGACACTTTTGCCACTCAAGTTAGGGGCAGTTTGAATCAAGGGCCAAGCCAGGAGAAGGACTATTGTACCAGGAATGTTCCTTTCAGCTCTAATCCCGTGCTCGGAAGAGATCAGTAAACTCAGTCAGCACCTGCCAATCCCTTTGCTGGGGTGTCCAGCAAAAATCCACAAACCTTGAAGTACCAACCACGAGGTCAGAGGGTCTTCCATGCCCTCTATATGCCTTTGTCCAAAGCTCTCCAAATCCTTGTTGGACAAGGCCATCTCAAACCCCTTGAGCCTCGGCCTCTCCCGAATCCTCCTCCGGCTACGCATGATGCTGCTCAGAACTGTGCCTTCCATCAACAAACCAGTCATGGCACTGACAATTGCTTTCGTCTTCGCCATGAAGTGCAAGATTTGATTGACAACGAGGTCATCGTCGCACCACGTCCTGCAAAGTCTATCGGCACTGGATCAGTGAAGTTGGGGAATAGTACGAGTATGTGATCGGGGGATGAACCACCTGCAGGCGGCGCTCAGTTTACTCCAGATGTGGCATATGGCACGCACTATTTTGAGCATTTGCGAATGCTAGCTTTTGTGCTTCCTGACTTGGGTATTGGGTCAGTCTTGTTGTTTTATATAGAGTCAGTCTTTTTATGCTGAGTCAATCGGGTCTGTCTTGTTGTATCGAGTCGGTCCTGTTTTGTTGGAGTCGGGTGATTTCGGGGGGTGTTACCTCGGACATCACTTGCTTGTTTTGTGTTTGTCTTTTCATTTTCTTTTGAGTCTATTGTTGCCATGAAGCCAGTAATGCCAACAGATTTGAATGAACAGCTATGATTTTCACACCCTTGTGTTTGCTTCTGCCTTGCGCCAGTTATGCCAGAAAGTTTGAATGAAATGGCAGTACTTTTTGCCTACTTTTCTGTGCCTCGAATTGCATTGACCTAAGTTTTCCAAAACTTTTCAAACACTATGATGAAAACGAAGAGGGAGGAATTCCTCGGGTTTGGAAAAATTTGATCAATTGAGAGAAAGAGAGGCATGCTAAGCCCTTAATGAATGAAATCATGTTTGTTAATGTGAGTACTGAGAAGGACCCTGGCTTGATCTAGATTGGTTCTATACTATCTTCAGAGCGAGCGATTTGTCACTTTCTTAAAAAATTTCAAAAAATGTTTTGCACGGTTCTGCGAAGACCTGTGTGGAATCGCTCTTGAGATTATACAGCCTAGGATCACTCTCAGCCTTGAGACTCGACCCCTTGCTTTCGAACCTTGAACTTATATTCAGAATGTTCAACGGTCAACCACCATGTAAGGCCTGTGTGGCCAGATCAGAAGCAGCCCTTGAACTAAGGGCAGGGAAGTCAGATCAAGAAGATTAGATGTCGTCAGAAGAAGCTTGCAAAGCTAGATCAGAAGCACCCCTCGAACTAGAGGCAAAAGATGCCAGATTGTGCTCGAAGAGCCGAAGATGGATCATTCCACAAATCAATGAAGATCGGCAAGAATGCCAAACCCCAAAAAGGAGAAAAGAAGATGACTTTGCTGAAGGACAACTGAGTTCCTATCCACAACACTAGGGGCAAATTCACCCTCCATTGGATGGACTTCTACATCATTAGCGAACAACAGCCATTCTCCTGGATTCAGATGACTTCAGGATCTCAAAACCATTTGACATGGACAATGCTACACTTTTACCCTTGAGAGGCTCGCTTGGCCGAAAACCCGGAAGGGCGACTCAGGCAAAAGTTAGAGCAAGAAAAAGAAAAAAAAGAAAAAAAGAGAAAAATGCAAAAAAAAAAAAAAAAAGAAAGAAGAAAAAATAAAGAAAATGAAAAGAAAAGATGAAAAAGAAAAGAATTGAAAAGAAGAGAAGAACAAAGCTCGCAAGGTTGAAAACCCAAAAATGGCGGCCTTGGCAAAAGTTAGAGCGCAAAAAGAGAGGTTAATACCCGAGTGTACCTTACCCCGAACTACGTAAGGCTTGATTCTCATCTTTGGGATACGTAGGCAACTTCATTCTAAAGTCCAGCTGTAAAACGCTTCAAATTCGACTGTGTCCATGTGATCGTTCTAGTTATCTTTGTCTTCTCTATATCTAAGAATTTGGTTGTAATTGTCACTGTGAGGATTGGTTGCCACGTGTTGCGGCGCTATTCAGACTAGGGGCAACTTTTCGTTGTCGTGCACTGTTGAGGTGCCATTCAGACAAGGCAATTTTCTATTGCCATACAGTGCCGTTCAAACAAAGGGGCAATTTTTCATTGTAATGGATTTGAGGTTGTGCATCTCAAGAGTAGGTTCCGTGCTCGTTGAGCACTGGCCATTTGCAAAAACAGTTTTTGAGAATTTTTTACTGAGGGTGACTAATTTTCTCGAAAAGTATTACATTTTTCAAAACTGGACCATTTCTTGGACCCAAAAAAGAAAAATTTTCAGTACTCATAGCCTGACTTGCATGATTTTAAATCAGAAAATCGAACAAGTATGTTAATCTAACCCTCATTTTGGTTAAAATTGTTTTAGCAGAAGCCAAAAACAAAAAAATGGTCAAAATGATGAACTAGGGGCACAGTTGAGTCAGGTGTTCTGTCTTTTCCCCGTTGTTAACATACTCGCCAGAAAGGGCACTCTATTTGTCGAAAAGGGCAACTTATTCGGCAAGAAGGACACAGCGGAAGCTAACAGAAAAGGGCTGAAAGCTCTCTCATCCTCCAAGCAGCAAGGTATCGAGTCAAGTACGAAGCACGAATTGGAATGGATCAGGGTATTCCACTCCCTTATCTGGACACATCTAATCACGTCCAAACTCCCCAGTAGAACATCGCCAACCGATGTCAGCTGCAGATTGGCTACGCACCCAGTTGTAGCACAACCCCTCTGTGGGAAAATTCACTAATTGTGCACATAAGAAGAAGAATCTAACGGAATGCTAGGGGCACGAGCCCACAACCTCATGTTTATCCATCAACCACCCAGGGGAAGGATAAAAAAATGAGAGATTGAAGAATAGAGAGATGTGCACTGAGAGAAAAAGTGAGGAAAAGGGCTTTTTCAAAAAAAAAAAAAAGAGCTTGAGGGTCGAGTGATGCGAGAATCACAAATGAGAAAGGGTGAGAAACAATACTCGGAGAAACTGGCTCCTCCTGCATCGAGAGGTCTCTTGCCTTTGTAGCACGGCTGAGTGTTGTGTCTGTGTGTTTTGTTTGTCTCGATTCTTGTTTTGAGTCGTTTGAGTGTCAATTGATGTGTTTAGGTTATTTTACCTTGTTTTTCCTTTGTTGAGTTGCGTTTAGGTTGCTCTACCTTTGTTTTTCGTTGTTGAGTCATTTTGGCTGTGATCAGCTGTAGGCTCAATACCCGGTTGAGAACCCTTTTCTCATTTCAATTTCAAAATAAATCCTTTGTGTTCAGAGTGCTGTGGCATTCTCCACATTTGTGCAAAACAAGATTGTTTCTTTCATAAACCGCAAGGGTCCAACCCAGGTCATGAGAGAGCAGCACCCCTCGAACTAGAGGCAAAAGATGCCAGATTGTGCTCGAAGAGCCGAAGATGGATCATTCCACAAATCAATGAAGATCGGCAAGAATGCCAAACCCCAAAAAGGAGAAAAGAAGATGACTTTGCTGAAGGACAACTGAGTTCCTATCCACAACACTAGGGGCAAATTCACCCTCCATTGGATGGACTTCTACATCATTAGCGAACAACAGCCATTCTCCTGGATTCAGATGACT
>NW_021024832.1:4104140-4135082 GCF_004153795.1 Camellia sinensis | reverse complement strand
AATCAAAACGATCGTGGCACGCATGCAACAGAAGTGTATATGAAAGTGCACATTCTATGCAATAGAGGAGCATCAAACATGTAATTTGCTGCCTCTGATTTACCTCTCGGAGGCCTTGGCAACACGTTCAGCTCAAAGGGGACACCCTGTCTACATGGGCGAGAGATAACATCTGTATGTGAAAACCATAGGTGCTGCTTGGACTGCCATTCCGACTTGAAGTAGGCTTAAGTTTGGGGTCGAGATATACTCATACTCTAGAGAAACGACAAGGCCTGAGAAGGTGCACCTGGAATGCAGTCTCGGAATTGCCGAAGTCGAAGCATGCTAAGTGCTCTAAATTTTCCCTCTTTTCTTTTGCTTTGCAGCCCGGAACCTATATAGCTTCAGATAGGTCTTTTTTCTACTGCTCCTTCATGACCTGGGTTGGACCCTTGCGGTTTATGAAAGAAACAATCTTGTTTTGCACAAATGTGGAGAATGCCACAGCACTTGAACACAAAGGATTTATTTTGAAATTGAAATGAGAAAAGGGTTCTCAACCGGGTATTGAGCCTACAGCTGATCACAGCCAAAATGACTCAACAACGAAAAACAAAGGTAGAGCAACCTAAACGCAACTCAACAAAGGAAAAACAAGGTAAATAACCTAAACACATCAATTGACACTCAAACGACTCAAAACAAGAATCGAGACAACAAAACACACAGACACAACACTCAGCCGTGCTACAAAGGCAAGAGACCTTCTCATGTGCATAGAATATGCTTTCAATATTGCATAGAATATGCTGGTCTCATGCATAGAATATGCTTTCAATATTGCATAGAATATGCTGGTCTCATGCATAGAATATGCTTTCAATATTGCATAGAATATGCTGGTCTCATGCATAGAATATGCTTTCAATATTGCATAGAATATGCTGGTCTCATGCATAGAATATGCTTTCAATATTGCATAGAATATGCTTTCCATGTTGCATAGAAAATGCACTCTTCCATACTTGGATATTAAATGCTCATATCTCTTGCATAGAAAATGCATTCTTCCTCACTTGCATAGAACATGCATTTTATCGCACTTTCCTGTGCATCTTATCTCACTCACACTGTCTTGTGCACATTGTATTTTTGTGTCACTCGCACTGTCTTGTGCACTCACTTTGGTCTAGGAGACCTTAAATCCTGCATCTCCCCTCGCACTGTCTTGTGCACTTTCACATTTCTTATCACTCGCGCTTTCTTGCGCATCGCACTGTTTTGTACAGTTTACACTCGCGCTTTCTTGTCCATTGCACTGTTTTGTGCAGTTTACACTCGCGCTCTCTTGCGCATCACACTGTTTTGTGTAGTTTACACTCATGCTCTCTTGCGCATCGCACTGTTTTCTGCAGTTTAACTCACGCTTTCTTGCGCATCGCACTGTCTTGTGCACTCACGTTGTTTTGCGCATTGCGTTATTTTGCGCCGTGACCATTACTTGCATTGTGCATGCATTTTATTGTGCTATTTTGCGCATCGCACTATTTTGTGCACATTACTTGCATTGTGCATGCATTTTATCGCGCTTTCTTGCGCACCTTACCTGCACTTGTTAGTGCATTGCATTTTGTTCGTGCTTTCTTGCGCACCTCACCTGCACCTGTTAGTGCATTGCATTTTGTTCGCGCTTTCTTGCGCACCTCACCTGCACTTGTTAGTGCATTGCATTTTGTTCGCGCTTTCTTGCGCGCCTTACCTGCACTTGTTAGTGTATTGCATTTTGTTCACGCTTTCTTGTGCGCCTTACCTGCACTTGTTAGTGCATTGCATTGTTCGTGCTTTCTTGCGTATCTTACCTGCACTTGTTAGTGCATTGCATTGTCGCACTTTCTTGTGCACCTCACTAGAACTTGTTAGTGCATGGCATCGCACTATCTTGTGCACTCTCTGGTCTGGGAGACCTTAAATCCTGCATTGCATTGTTCGCACTGTCTTGTGCACTCTCTTGTCTAGGAGACCTTAAATCCTCTAAAGGTGCAATTGCTTTGGTGTTTGTCGTGTCCGAACAACTTCCGGTGGTCTGGTATAGCCACCTGCCTGTGTTTGCGGTGAGTTCCTAGGAGACCAACTGAGACGGTGGAAGCTAGAGTTCGAATGGCTTATGCCTAGAACGCAAAGGTTTGGGATTTCCGAGACTAAAGTCTGGTTTAAATACCCAGGGGTATATCCTCGGCTTGAAATCTGTATGGCAGCCCCATAGATTGAGATAGCATGTGTATGCACCTCAATTCTGGATACTGAACCAACCTAGTCTGTCACTCTGTTGGAGGATAGGGAAAGCTGTGACCATAGTCAGGGAGAAAGTTGTGACCATACTCGATATCATGCTTAGTAGTGGCCGATCTTTGATCGGGCGAGCGGGGGTGCTCATAGCTGACCTTCCCCAATCGTACCCAAGTTCCCGAGCCGAGGCAACTTTGATGATGACGGACACGTGGCCTTAGGCAACGAGTCAGGGTTTCCTAAATTCCCCCAAAAAATAAATATTTAGGTGGCTACTCTGTATCTAGCAAAGCAGTCCATGTTTGGCACTTCTTTCTAAAAACCAGTTTTTCAAAAACGATTTGTCGAATTTGGACTCTTTGATAATTCATTGGTCTTGCATTGCACTCTGCAAGATTAGATACAGGACCGTGACATTGGGTCCTGAACTGTAGTAAGCCCAAATGAACAAAACAGGATTTCCTCCTAGGATGTTCGGGGACGTCTACAGCTGCCAGGCTCAAGATCGGAGGCGCTTTTCATCCTCTTCATCTAAGCAACCTCTACACCACCTCCACCAGCACCACCATCCGAATCGGAGCTGCCGTCCTCGGAACCCTGCCCGGCATCACCTCCACTATCAGAACCAGAGCCAGAGTCCTCCTCTCAACCTATGGATGTCTTCGACTGAGGATGCGCAGACTCCTCCTCTTCGCTGGACTCCTCATCATCTCTGATAGGTGCTCTACGCCTGCCTCGGCTGCGATTCGAGTCCCCTCTCCCAGCCCCTTGAGATGGCCTGGATGGCCCGGTCTATAGTGGTGGGACCTGAAAAGAACAGTTTGAGTGCATTAGCCAGTCTGTATATCAGATGCAGATGTAAGAATGCTACATAGAGTGTGTGTATGCAGATACAGCATATGAACATGGTGTGTGTCAGATGTGCTCTACACATGCAGTCAACCAATGCAGTGAAATATTCAATGTCAGTATGTCATCAGAAGTATGATAAATTCAAGAAAATTGAAAAGCACCGAAACGCCGACGATGAACAACAGTGTCTCCCTCCGTAGGACCATGCCCTCGAGCGAGGCCACCACTCCGAGCAACCTATCAGTGTACGCTCTGGGAGGCTGCAGACGCAAGTTCAAGTCATCAGTGAATGAATGAATGTCTAACTATATATCTGAATGATGAATGAAAACTGTGAAGCATACCGGTGGTAAGTCAGGGTCACTGATGCATCAGTGATCTGGCCGCGGAGGCTCTAGCGAGATCTGGCATGGTGTCCCATACTCCCAACCTGTCAGCCCAGCTGAAAGATCTGGCCATCCGGCATACTGGCAAGTAGAGGGCATCCATCCAGCCCCACCCCTCGATGTGCCGGCTCAACTTGTCGAAGGAATGTCTCTAGCTCGGGCTCGACTCGAGGAAGGCACGTCAGCAGCCCTCTTCCTGGGGGCACGGACATCTGACAGGGAAGGCATTAAGTATGTACGGCGGTAGGTCATGTACTCTCCCTCCTCCAGCAATAGAACTGCATCAATACCTAACATGATCTCCTCGACCTCCTGGGGAGTGAGTCTCTCAGTGGATTGCATGTCTTCTTGAGGTGCTGAGGGGATACCCTGATCAGGGTTGCCCATCGTCTGACACATGAAGCGATCCCCCAGAAACCAGGCCCTGCCAATTGGCCCCTCAAATAAAGTCCTGTATCGAGAAGAGGCCTACGCCCTAGGGAATCGGAACTGGGCATCTCCTGACAAGGTTGCCCAGGGCTGCCAAGTGATCTGCGGATAACAACTGTATAAACTGATTAGATATCGTAAATATGCAAGATGAAGCAAAGCTGAAAACATGACGAACTGAGAGTTTTGGATTACCTCCGTCGGCCGTACAGTATCGAAGAACTGTCGGAGATAGGGCAAAGTCTCCCGAGTCCTGGGCTGGCACCGACCCCCAAATCTGCGCGAGAAAGGCATCTCCAGAGGTACCTCAACCTTGAGCTCAGGGGCCAGCGTCGGGAAGTATGCATAAACCCATAGCTGTGAAAGGCAAGACAGCGACTGTCAAAACACAGAATATATTGAAAATACTGAATGCCAAGTGCAGAATGTGAATACAGAAAATACGAAATGCCGATTGCAGAATGCAGAGTAAAGAATGCAATGTGTGCCGTGTGTGCAGTGTACAGATAATGAAATTGGAAATGTAAATCAAGAGGCCAGAATGTACCTCCCAGGCTCTCCAGTAGCCACCTACTATGTTCCCTCACCCGCGGGAGATCTCGCTCATATAACAGTAAAGGGTAGCGAGGCCGGCGCCACCCCAATCATACTGGCTGACCTGTGATAGGTCTACCAAAGCACTGAGCAAATAAAGTCCAACTGTGTTCCCCCTGTTAGAGAACAGAGTGGTCCCGATAAGGAACATCAAAAAACCCTGGGCATACTACTCTATCTCCTCAACAGTCTCAGGCATAGTCCTCTTGACCCGCTCGGAGAACCAACTGTACCTGACTCTACCTAATGATCTGTCTATCGGCGGGCGAGCTCCCATCAGATAAATCCAAGCCGCCTCCCACTTGCCCATGTCTGCTTCATAGGGGACCGGTCGGCCGGCCACGTCAAGGCCCGTCAATCATAGGGGACCGGTCGGCTGGCCACATCAAGGCCCCTCAACACAGAGAAGTCATACGGGGTCATCGTCATGTCCCCTGTAGCTAAAAAATGGAACGAGTTGGTGGTGTCCCACCATCTCTCCACAAGTGCCCCCATGAAGGTCCTACTCGCCGGATAATGTGATATCCCCACACAGAAAGGTCCAAATCTTGCCTCGTCCACGACGTGACGTACAGCATCTGGGAGGTCCGTATACCACTCCCTAGCAAGGATCGACCCATGACAATGTGTGGAACGGGAAGATACCTGCATTCAGAATGAACAGATGTATTCAGTTTCAGGATGAAATGTATGAGCTACGTGTAAATGAAGCAAATGAACTGTGTGTTCAAAAATGAAGTAAATGAATTATGTGATCAGAAATGAAGATGTATGAACTACGTGTTCAAAGTGGAATGTATGAGTTGCGTGCAAACAAAAATGTATGGGCTATGTGTTTAGAATTGAAAGGTATGAACTGCGTGTTCGAAGTGTAATGTAAGAAC
Organism: Camellia sinensis; assembly: GCF_004153795.1. Taxonomy (NCBI): domain Eukaryota; kingdom Viridiplantae; phylum Streptophyta; class Magnoliopsida; order Ericales; family Theaceae; genus Camellia; species Camellia sinensis. The sequence continues at coordinate 4,129,669 of NW_021024832.1, read as the reverse complement.
TGCGTGCAAACAAAAATGTATGGGTTGTGTGTTCAGAATTGAAAGGTATGAACTACATGTTCAAAGTGGAATGTATGAGCTGCGTGTAAACAAAAATGTATGGGCTGTGTGTTAAGAATTGAAAGGTCTGAGCTGCATGTTCAAAGTGGAATGCATGAGCTGCTTGCAAATTAAATCAAATATTGTGCGTCCAGTATGAGCTACGTGCAAATGAAATGTGTAAGCTGTGTGTTCAAACAGAAAGGTGAGCCGTGTGCTTGAAAAACGAGCTGAAAATGAGCTGTGCGCCCGAAAAATGAGCTGCGTGCCCAAAGAATGAGCAGTGTGCCCGAAAAGTGAGTTGTGTGCCCAAAAAATGAGCTGCTTGCGCAAAGAATGAGCTGTATGCCCGAAAATGTGTTGCGTACCCAAGATAAACTATGTGGTCAGGATGAACCGTGTGTTCAGAGTGAGCTGTATGCCAATTTAATAGAATATTGTGCTGTGAGCTGTGTACCAAGTCAGCATCATATCCTAAATAAGCTGCGTACCAAATCAATATTGTGCTATGTGCAAGCCATATGCCAGAATAAGCAGAAGTACTGTGCATATGAATGTGTTCAGAACGAGCAGATAAAATACATTGCGAAGGCATGAAATGTGCAGGAAATGCAGAATGCATTGCAGAGAATGTAAAAGGAAGTATGCACCTCTCGCGCCTGGTGAGATAGGTGAGACTCTGGCTCCCGTAGCAGTAGGTCCGCGGGTGCTCGCCGCGCGAAGTCGGTAAAATGATAGAAGGTAGTAGGAGGTAGGACGTGCTCCTAAGGGTGGTACCTCTCCAGGCCGAAAGGTCGAATCCTCGGAGGCAATGACATGATGTCTAGCTCGTCCTCGACATGTGGAGAACCTCCCTCGTGATGAAAATGATCCGCCATCTGAAGAAATCTGCAAAAATGAGCAAAAATGAACAAAATGAGCCAAAATCGCAAAAAGTCAACAAAAGTCAACTCTCGGGAAAGGAAAAAGTCAACAAACATCAACACCCGAGAAAATGTGCCAAACTTCGAGACAAACATACCTCAAGTGGTGAAAATGGAGAAAGAAACTCCGAAATCAAATTTTAATCGATTCAAAAAGAAGAGAACCGAAAGTTTTCGCGAAACAACATCGCGTGGGGCGTTGGAAATGCGTATAAAGTGCAGATCTGAGAGAGAAAAGGGTCTAGGGAGCAAGAGAAGTTGTTTTCGGCCTTGAAGGTGTGAGAAAAAGTGATTTGGATGAGTGAACATAAAGATCCGAACCTTAAAAGACAAAACTGCCCCGAATTATGTAAACTGGTCGGCCGACCAGTTTTTTTGGCTGGCCGACCACTTGGTGTTCAACAATTGGTCGGCCACTAGCCTAGGTAGTTGGCCATCCTCCTGGATGGTCTCCAAGGTCCCTTTGTTCTCCCTGTGTATTTTGGTGATGATTGGAGTCCTCAGCTCTCGAGAAAGTACAAGAAAAGCGCACTTTTCGGCGCGAAATGTCTCCGCAGGAACTTCAATTCAAGTCTTTGATGCGTGGCTCGTCATTACTCGCCAAGGGCAAAGTGTATCCTTTTTGAGTACGTTGCGACCCCTCCGAAAGGTAAATCGGAGATCGCGTTTGAGTTGCTCTATTTAAGGCTTGTACTTCTTTACTCATCATTTTGTTTCAAACATGCTTTTGAAGTTGCACATGTCCTACATTGTTATGCACACTACTTGCATTGTTGTGCACGTTTCACTGGCATTACCATGCACCAATACTTGGCATGCGTCGTCACACACGTTTCACTTGCATTGTGTAGACACCACATTTTTGACCGTCCTCGAGACTTGGTTGTGCTTGCAAGTACACCCAACAACTAGTTCGACTGCTCGCCGAGTACTCGATTGTTGCAGCGGAACGTCACCGGTTCGAGCTTTCCGGACCTTGTATCCTTTCTGCCCCATTTTTGGACCTTGGCTAGGCCCTTTCAGAGTGACCCTTTTGGTGCACTACCGACCATGGCATGGAACTACAGGCCATTGCTTTGCTCCTGCCAGCCACTGGTGAAGCCCTGCCGGCCATCAGTGAGCCACTGCCGGCCATTGATGATGGCCGACACCCCCCTGTCTCAACTGGTTTTCCTCCAGATCTTTTGAGCCAGCTGGTTTTTTGTTTGCTCCCCTCCATACACGTGTATGGAGGGATGAAGCCCTTGTAAAGCTTCTTGAAGAAGCTTTGGCTTTACATTCCTCTATATAAGCAAGAGGGCTCCCTCTTTGCCAGAGGTTCTGAGTTTTGGAGAGCAAAAACTCCCTTTCTCTCTATATTGTTTGTATTTTGTGCTTAGAAATTGAATTTCCTTGCACTTTTATACTACAACACCTAGATATACAACACCACCATTGAACCAAACTTCTTGGGAGGTCTTCCTGAGGTCTGAAAGCAAGCTTCCACCCCCTGAAATTGCTGGTTTCAAAGAGCGTCTTCAAGGGTGAGCATTTTCCTCATTTTTGAACTTTTTTGCACCTTGCTTTAGCCCTCTTTGCATATTGATTTAGGCTTTGCTTATAACTGGAAAAAGTCTTGTTTTTAAGTGATTTTTAAGTTTGGTTAAGGTCATTTTGCTGTTTGGGGTGTGTAGCCCCCTTGCATGCTTTGTTTGGCTTTGTTTTAAGCCATATCCTGAGGCCTCCGAGCTAGCCTTGGTTTGGCATTCCTACCACTAAAATCCAGTGAGATTTTGGTGGTAGAGGTGTGGTTTTGAGGTCCTAAATCAGAGGGGGTAGTCCCCTCTCTTTGTGTCCCTCTTTACTTGCATTTTTGGCCTTCCAAAGGACCATCCTTCTATGTATTTTTGAGGCTTGGTTCAAGCCTATTTTTGTGACTTTTAGGACCTGCCTTGGCCCTGTCCATGGTTGGTTTGGTCATATTTTGCATGCATATAGTATGTGTAGTGTAACTCCATCCATAGCTCATCAAAGTAGCATCTGTGCTTAGTTTGTGTGGAGTCCATTTCAGTGGATTTTTGGTGATGTTTTACCATGCCATGAACCTATTTTGGGTTGGTTTTGTTACTCCATGCTTGCATGATGTACTTGTAATGTAAATCTCCTAAACTAGCTTCATATGCTCCATGCCATGCCATGTCATTTTAGCTTGTTTGGTTTATATTCCAGCATGTATTTGGTCATCATTTGGCATGTTATGACCCTATCCATAGTTGGTTTAATCATCCTTTGCATGCTCCATATAGGTGTAGAACAAATCATGTTTACTAGCCCTTTGTGCATGATGTTTTGACTTATCATACTAGCATATTTTGACTTTGCTCAAACTTGATTTTATGCTTATTTTGAAGTATTCTAGGACTATTTTGGGCTGCCATGGCCATATCACTCATGCTTTGTATAGCTATAGTGTAAATGCTTAGGCTAGTTTTGGGTTTTGAAGCTTCTATCATGCCATACATGTGATGTTTGCATGCCTTGCCCTCATTCCACATACTATTTCAGTCCATGAAATATTGTTGTTCACTCGCGTTTGACATGCCTTGAATGCTTTGTATAGCTTGTGCTTTATGCTTCAAGAATGGATTTTTGCGCATGCCGCTTAGCCTAAGCCTTTGGCTCATCATTTCAGTACATTTTGGGTCTTAATATACCATGATGTAACTCTTTTTTTGGTTGTCCAAGTCATGCCATGATTGGTTCTCATAGGTGTAATGCATTGCCTCTTTTGTAGCCTTTCATGTCCTATGTTTTAGTAATGTATGCTAGCTTGCTTTGGCTTACTTCCATGCATGTTTTAGTCTCATATCAGTATGTACTAGGACTATTTTGGGTTGCCCTTGCCATATCCTTCATGCTTCGCATAGCTGTAGTGTAATTGGCCTTGCAAACTTCGTGTTTTGGTGATTCGCGCATGCTATCCTTGAGCTATTTAAATGATTTGGCATTATTTATCATCTCATTTTAGTGCATATAGTTTTGTTATGCTTGCACATTTGTCACTTCTTAGGCACTTTTGGGAGTTGCCCTTTTAGGCCCCTTTGATGAACCTTTCGCATTTCGCATGCTTGAGTGTGTTGTATGGCTTAATTCATCGCTTTGGCTATTGATTTGGACCTAGTTGAGAGCCGTCCATCTTTGGTGTAAGCCCATCTTACCATGTTGTCACATGCTTGTTTCATTTTGTATGTTGTCGCATACTTGTTTAAGCTTTGCATACCTTGCATGCTCACATGTTCATGTTGCATTTTGTCATGTTGTCCAAGGTCATCACCTCACATCATGCTTATATGCTTGTTGCATGCTTGGTTTAGTTGCATGTTTGTACAATTAGGTCATGTTGCATGTTTGCCATGCTTATATGTTGCATTGCTTGGATTAAGTGTTAATCCGAGCACGAGGAATGAGGGGTGTTTCATACTTCAAGTGATGGAACATGTCTCAATTCTCGGTCACTGAAGCTCTTGATGATTCATGATAGAGTTCTAGGCTTTACTTGCTTTATTTGTGCATTCATTTTCATATTGATTGGCATAAGTTGGATCTTTGGCTATCATGCATCGGGATGCGCGATTGATCGTCGTGGATCCGACTAGGCCTCTCCCTTGATGTCTTGAGGTGATTTGGAGTGCCACGGTGCGTACATATCCTTGGGAAACCCTCCATTTTCTCTATTTTGTGCTTCGTTGCAGTTTGGTGTCACAACACACCAGTGGCCGGCAGCTTGCCACTGATGGCCGGCAGTGTGCCACCCTTGGCCGGCAATGGACCACCTTTGGCCGGCAGTGATCCTTCCATGGCCGGCAGGCCACTGGTGACTTCCCCTGCAGTGTTTTGGTAAGGACCAACAACAAGCGCTGGAAGACACCCTGCAAACAGAGCCTCTAAAGAGCAACCGGAAGGCGTTTCAAGGCAAGAATTTTATCGAAGCGAGCATGCATACCCTCCTCTTCTTCAAACAGAGCTGGAACAGCATCGTTTACTGCTTTCCCTACTTGTTTGTTGTCTTTCATTTGATAGTTAATTAATTTGTGTAATAATTAGTTGTAGCTAGTTATTCATTTGGTTCTGTAATAATTAATTAGCTCGTGAGTTAGTTAATTAGGTGGCTTGTATTATTTATTCGGTCCCTCCGACTGAGGACAAATTTGTAATAAGTGTGGGTGCGTGTGTGCATGTCTTCCAACCCCATTTCTTTCTCCCTTTTATTTAACCGCTTATAATGGTTAGATTTAGGGCATATTTCAATTAGCATACCTTATGCTATGCATGTGTGCATTCATTCATCTGTATTACATGCACCGAGCTCGGCGCATCATACTAACTGCATAGTATTTCAAATCTAACTTGAATACGCGTTATCTGTTGCATTTCACATGCCGTCCTAGGATTAGCTGAGCCTATGCTAGACTGCATTTTGTATGCGATACATTAGGCACTTAACATGGACTTGGATCATGCATGATTGCTAACGAGTTCTCTGTTTTGACGCGGAGTACGATGCAAGTATTTATGCTTTAACATCTCGCATGAGTGTGATTGTTAACATTACAGCATGCTTACCATGTGGCTATATGCTTATGTGATAAACTGCCTGAATGCCTGTGGGTGAAGGTTGGATTACTTGAATTGGGATAATTCATTGAAATCCGCATTTTAGCCTACTTGCGAGTAGCAAACTTCAAACATTTCCAAACAAACGGATATGCAATGTTTTGTTCCAATTCAGGTGATCCAGTCTATACTTGTATGCTGTGCGCATCACATAGTAAATCTAGGCTAATAACCGGAATAAGAACGCATAATGTTTTCAAAACTCGATATCATGGTAGAGGCCGATCTTTGATCGGGCGAGCGGGGGTGCTCACGAAGTGACCTTCCCCAATCGTACCCAAGTTCCCGAACCGAGGCAACTTTGGTGATGACGGACACGTGGCCTTAGGCAACAAGTCAGGGTTTCCTAAATTTCCCCCAAAATAAAATATTTAGGTGGCGACTCTGTATCTGGCAAAGCAGTCCATGTTTGGCACTTCTTTCAAAAAAAAATCTATTTTCAAAAATGATTTGCCAGATTTGGACTCTTTGACGATTCATCAGTCTCGCATTGTACTCTACGAGATTAGATACAAGACCGTGACTTTGAGTCCTGAACTGTAGTGAGCCTCAAATGAACAAAATGGGGGATTTCCCTCCCGGGACGTTCAGGGACGTCTATACATTGCTATGCATTTTTCCATCGGCACCATATGTGTCTACGTTTGATATGGCGTTGAGCATGTGTTTCTAACGATATTGTACCTGTTGAGTTTCTTTCTTTTGCAGACAAAATATTGTATGTACGGTTCATTTGAAGTTGGTGCGACTAGACGAACCGGACGGTATTTTATTCTCCGCGTGAGACGTAACGAGAATTGCGTAATTCTCTTACATACTTTCTGCATGTAATGTAGTTCGATTTGTTTTCGTTCGCTTAAACTGTCATATTTATTGTGTATAATTGCTTCATTACAGCTCTCTTTGCATGATCATAAGTTATGTCCGGCCTCATGCATGTCTTCCGTATTTTGCCCCTCCCTGCGGGCACATCTCTTTGTTTATCTCGCCTGCTTGTCCAAGTCTTCGGCCTTGTCAAAAATGGGTCGTCTCTGGGCTTCTGACATTCACTCCCATCACTTATGACTTTCGAGTTCTATCAAAGAGGGGCAACTATAGACACCCCATTTTTGACCAACCTTAAGACTTAAACATCATCGATTGAGCGCTCGGTGATTGCACATGTTGTGCTCGTTTCGAGGTTTCGGAGTTCTTGGCTGAGAGCCTCGCCTCCGGACCTCAGGACCCTTTGTACCATGACTCGATCCGCGGACCAAGTCTTGTTTTCTCTTCCTGGAGGGAGGGAGAGGTCTTGTAGACCATCTCTCAGTGGTCGTAGGCTACTTTTCGTGGTCGTAGGCTACTGTTCCCATTTGGAGACTAGTTTTCGATTTTCGGAGTCGTCGGCCGTGCACCTCGGCTCGGGACCACTTAACATTCTCCGTTTGGCATGGTTTTTTGGAACACACCTCATTTCCTCTATCTAGAGGGACACTGTGGTCCAGAAGACCACTTTTCTGGTCGTACGCCACTTTTGATGCTCGGCAACTGGTTTTCGAGGCTCCTGGCTACGCGTCTTGCCTCCCGAACCCTCGTCTTGCATCCATTTTGGTTTGTCTTCGGTACAAACCTTACTTTCCTTGTTTGGAAAGTGGTACAAGGGTGGGAGACCAGCTTTTATCCTTGGAGACCACTTTTCTCCCTACCAGCCGATTTTCTGGTCGGGAAACTGGTTTTCTTGGTCTTTGGGCCACATTTTCTGGTTTCCCACCGCACCATTGGCTTGCTTTTAGTGTGGAGACCACCATTTCCCCCTGCCGACCACTTTTTTTCCTGGGTGACCACTTTAGGTGGTCAGCCAACCACTGAAAGTAGCAGGCCGACCACCTTTTTTGGTCGGCAGCTTTCTCCCTGTTTTGTCAGACTAAATGGATGCCAGCTGTGCCAGCTGGAGGGCACAGACTGTATCCTCCATACACATGTATGGTGGGATTGCATCCAAGCCTTAGCTTCTCCAAGAAGCTTCAACCCTTGGTTTTTCTATAAGAGAGGCTCTCCCTCTCCATTCTAGAGGTCTTGAATTTTGCCTATGGCACAAGTGAACCTTTACACCACAACTCTTAACCATACACCCCACCATTGAACTGAGGTTCTTGGAGGACCTTTTTTGGAGGTTGAAAAGCTAGTTTTTGGTTCAAAAAATCTGCTGGTTTTGCTGAGCTTCAAGGGTAACCTCTTTTCTCCCTTTTAAGCTTTGTTTTGGTCACTCTCTTAGCCATACTTGCATGCTTATTTGAGCTTTGTTTTCAACTAAAAAAAGCTTCATTTTTTAGCACTTAACATGTTTGTTTAAGGCCTCTTGGGTGTTGAGGGTCTCCTACCCTCTTGCATGCCTTATTTGGCCTTGTTTTGTGCCATGCCTTAGGGCCTTTGAGCTAATCATTGCTTGGCCTTTTAGCCACTGAAATCCAGTGGATTTTCAGTGGTTGGCATGTGGTTTTGAGGTCCTAAATCAGAGAGGGGTGACCTTCTCCCTTTTTGTCTTGTTTACTTGCATTTTGGCCTATCAAAGAAGCATACATTTTCATACTTTCAAGGCTTAGTTCAAGCACTTTTTGGTAACTTTCAAGGCCTGCCTAGACTCTGTCCATGGTTGGTTTGGTCACCCTTGGCATGCTTCTCATATGTGTAGTGTATTCCCATTTATGGCTCATCAAGGTAGCATGTCAATCTAGCATGTTTTAGCTCCATTTCAGTGGGTTTTTGGTCATCATTTGACATATCATGGCTCTTTTTTTGGCAGGTTTAGTAGCCTCTCACATGCTCCATATGCTTGTAGTGTAAATCTTGTTTACTGGCTTGGTTCGGATGATGTTTTGGCTCTTTATTCCAGCACTTTTTTTCTTTGCTCCAACATGGTTTTGTTCATATTTTGGGCTACCTTAGCTCTATTTTGAGACCTCTTGGTCGAATGATGCTTGCCATGCATGCTTGTTGTGTAATAGCCTTGACTAGCTTTGAGTTTTGAGGTCTCTTGCATGCTTGACTTGAGATATTTGCATATTTTGGCATCATTGGGCATGTTATTTCAGAGCATGTAGGGCTGCTATACTTCCATGTTTTCCACTCTTTAAGTGCTCTTTAGAGTTATGCTTTTATGCCCTATTTGTGAGCCATTGCGTGAGTCCCATTTTTGTGCCTTTCAAAGCCATCATCCCAACTCATTTTGCTACTGTTTTGGCCTGCATAGGGTCTGTTTGTGGTTGGTTTTGTCATCTGAGCATCGCCTTGCATGTCTCTAGTGTAATACGCTTCACTAGCTTTCGATACTTGGGCCTTTCAACATGCATTGCGTGAGTTGTTTGCATGATTTGAAGTCATTTTGTATGCCATTTCAATGCTGGTACACATGTCATTGTATTCCATGTTCATCTTTTTCAATGCTCTTGAAGAGTTGTATTTTGTGCCTTAGACTTGGGCCATTGCATTATGCATGTTTGTGTGTTTTGGTGCCTTGAGTCCATTGTGCATTGGGTATGCCATGTAGTGCATAGCATTGAGTATGCCATGTGGTTGCATGATTAGACATTGCATTTGTGCATGCCATATTCATTGCATTGTGTATGTTAGTTACCACGTGCATTGTGTATGCTAGTGTCATGAGAATTGTGTATGCCATGGAATTCATAGCATTGTGTATGCTAGTTGCATGTTCACATGTTTACCCGTTTGCACGTTTGCATGTCTAAGTTGTATTGCATTAAGTTGCATGATTGAGTCGCATTGTGCATGTCGTGTTTGTTGCATTGTGTTTGAAATAGGCGTTAGTCCAAACATGGGAAACGAGGCATGTTTCATACTCAAAGTGATGAAACGTACCTCGATTCCCAGTCGCCGACACTCTTGACTATACATGACGGAGTTCTAGGCTTTAGGTGTTTGTATGTGCATTCATTCCATATAGCAAATTCCAAAGCATTTTCAAACCGAACGGATATGCAATGTTTATTTCCAAATTAGGCGATTTGGTCTATACTTGTTTGTTGTGTGCATAACATAGTAATTCTAGGCTAATAACCGGAATAAGAACACATAAAGTTCTCAAAATCAGATATCACGGTTAGTAGAGGCCGGTCTTCGGACCGGGCGAAAGGGGGTGCTCATAGCTGACCTTCCCCGATCGTACCCAAGCTCCCGAGCCGAGACAACTCCGGTGATGACGGACATGTGGCCTTCGGCACCGAATTAGGGTTTGTGTCTCATTTGTTTCATTTTGCATCTTGTGTGGCACGCGTGTCACACTTGTGCAGTCCATGTTTGGCACTACTTTTTCAAAAATCTGTTTCTCAAAACGATTTGCCAGATTTGGACTCTTTGGTTCAGATTAAGAACCGTGACACAAATCGAGTCCGAACTGTAGCATGAGGCCCTCCGCGGGCGCGTCTACACTTATGCTCACATGTTTGCATCCATTCATCTATCTTGCATGTACCAGGCTCGACGCATCATACTAACTGCATTGTATTTCTATACCAAGTTGAATACATGTATCAACTGTTGCATTTCACATGCCATTTTAAAATAGCCGAGCCTATCTTAGTTGCATTCTTGCATGTGTTGCATTAGCCATCTTAACATGAACTAGGATCATGCATCGATTACTAATTAGTTTCTGTTTTGGCTCGGAGTACTCGGTAAGTGTTTATGCTTTAGCATCCATGCATGAGTGTGAGTGTTGCCATGATAGCATGCTTGCCATGAGGCTATGTGCTTATGTAATATAACTGCTTCAATGCCTATGAGTGAAGGTTGGACAACTTGAATTGGAATAATTCATTGAATGCGAGTTTTAAGCCCATTCTGCGGGGTGGCAAAAATCATGTTTTCTAAGCCCACTTGAGGGTGGCAAAATCCGCATTATAGCCTACTTGCGAGTAGCAAACCGCTTTTAAAAACAAACATGAGATATTTTGTTCCAACTTAGGCGATCCAGTTTATACTTGTATCCTGTGTGCATCACATAGTAATTCTAGGTTCATAACCGAAATAAGAGCACGTATGTTTTCAAAAACAAGATATCATGTTAGAAAAGGCCGATCTTTGATCGGGCGAGCTGGGTTGCTCATTGCATGACCTTTCTCTCTTGTACCCAAGTTCCCGAGCCGAGGCAACTTTGGTGATGACGGACACGTGGCCTTAGGCACGAGTCAGGGTTTCTTAAATTTCCCAAAAATAAAATATTAGGTGGTAACTCTGTATCTGGCGAAGCAGTCCATGTTCGGCACTTCTTTCTAAAAGCAATTTTTCAAAACGATTTGCCGGATTTGGACTCTTTGGTGATTTATCAATCTCGCATTGCACTTTGCAAGATCAGATTAAGAACCGTGATGTTGAGTCCGAACTGTAATGAGCCCAATGAACAAAACGGTATTTTCCTGAGACGTTCGGGCGCGTCTACAGAGACGTAAGGGTTGACTCTTCAAAACTTGGTTGTTCTACACAAGCATCACTGAGGCTGGGTTTGGACCTCCCTTGGCTCACCTACAAACACATGAATGAGAGTGAGCGAAAGCCCAGTGAATAATATCATACAAAGAAGATACACGAATAATATTTAGAACAATATACACCAAACGGCCTTGAGCCCAATTCATATTTCTATCAGGTATATATATATATATATACGGACACGTGGCCTTAGGCACGAGTCAGGGTTTCTTAAATTTCCCAAAAATAAAATATTAGGTGGTAACTCTGTATCTGGCGAAGCAGTCCATGTTTGGCACTTCTTTCTAAAAAGCAATTTTTCAAGACGATTTGCCGAATTTGGACTCTTTGGTGATTTATCAATCTCGCATTGCACTTTGCAAGATCAGATTAAGAACCGTGACATTGAGTCCGAACTGTAATGAGCCCAATGAACAAAACAGGATTTTCCAGAGACGTTCGGACGCGTCTACAGAGACGTAAGGGTTGACTCTTCAAAACTTGGTTGTTCTACACAAACATCACTGAGGCTGGGTTTGGACCTCCCTTGGCTCACCTACAAACACATGAATGAGAGTGAGCGAAAGCCCTGTGAATAATATCATACAAAGAAGATAAACGAATAATATTTAGAACAATATACACCAAACGGCCTTGAGCCCAATTCATATTTCTATCAGGTATATATATATATATATGTATAGGTCAAGTGACTGCGATTCCAACACATCAAACGGCCTCAGGCCCAATTCATATTTGTCCGACGGCCTTTGGCCCAATCATTTGTATCATACGACCTCTAGCCCATTCATTCATGTCATACGGCCGCTGGCCCATTCATTCATGTCATACGGCCTCTGGCCCATTCATCCTTGTCCAACGGCCTTTGACCCATTCATTCATGTCATTCAGCCTCTAGCACATCCACTCTTTCATTCATGTCAAACTGGCCTTTAGCCTATTCATTCTATCATTCATGTCAAACTGGCCTTTGGCCCATTCATTCTATCATTCATGTCAGACTGGCCTTTGGCCCATTTATCTTTCATTCATGTCAGACTGGCCTTTGGCCCATTCATTTGGCATAGCAACCATTTGTCCACCATTCAAATTAATGAACTTATAAGACTTACATAGAAGTAAGCAATTGGACAATTAGCATACTTCAAATATCTTTATTAAGATATTACTCACAGTGATCGGCTGGATGATTTGCCCTGGAGCTCGACCCTACACATTCCATGAACACAATGGGTCACAAACAATTCAATCCGTTCTTAATTCACACATTCCTCTTTAGGCTTCTTTCTTATTCTTTTAATTCATTCATAATGCTCAATGCATGCCTAAGAGTACTTAGAAGTGAAAGAGAACAGAAAATGAAACACAGAACATCTTTACAAAATTTCAGAAACAGGGGTCCCTGCTCGAGCATGGACTTTCCCGCTCGAGCGGACCCATTAGGTTTGCAAAAGTACTAGTCGCTTCATTATTACGCTCGAGCGTGAATTTGGACGCTTGATCGGAAAGTGTCACTACATCGCTCCCCGCTCGAGCGTGAACTTCCTCGCTCGAGCGGACATCATGTCTACAAAATATTCTGGGAGCCCGTATTTTACGCTCGAGCAGCGGTTGCCCCGCTCGAGCGGACGTCAAGAATTCTGGGTTTTCTAGAACTTGTTCTTGAGTTCAAATTTGACCTCCAAAGGTTTTAAAGCTCAAATTATGGCACCAAAAACATGCAAGTACATCATATAGCATATGGATGTAAACAACATGAGGCCAATTATTCAAAATCATGGTCCAATCTTCAAAATTAATCAACATTTCTTTGTATAACCAAGGCTCATGCATTCACACTTCATATAATCTTCATATCTTCAATATTCAAACATGCAAGCCAATTTTTGGCTTTAATTCCATTTGAATGATGCAAATGGTGTCCATTCTCATGAAACTCAACAAAACCATGCTTGCATGTATGCTTCAACCCACAATCTTTCATAATTCACATGTTACATGCTAGATTATGTAATTTTATAGGAATTCTCTACATGCATGCACACATGGACTTCAATCTCAACTTAATCAACTCAATTCATGATCGAAATCACCAATTAATCTTCAATTCACAAAACCACAATTCAAACTCATGAATTAAGGGTTGATTACTCACCTAGGAGCTTTAATCTTCACCAATTCTAGTTGAATCTTGAGTCCAATCTTCCAATTTTCACAAACTTGAGCCAAACACACAATGATGTCTTCCCTCTCTCTCAAAGTCGGCTCTCTCTTCCTCTAGAGAGTTGATCTCAGCCAAACTGACTTAAAAAAGGAGGAATTAAGTGTATAATGCCCCCTTTATCTGAGCTCTCATAAGCACAATTAATTAAGATTAAATAATTGAGCACTATAACACCAATTTAATCTATTTAATTTGATCCGAATCAATTTTTAATTAAATTTCACCGTAGGCTCTAAAAATTACGCCAATCACAATGGCGCAGTCAATTTCGGTTTATGTGGCTGATAGGGCCTTCAATTTAAATTCCCAAGCAGATAATCAAACAGATATTCCTACGGTGAACAGATAGAAATTCAAAACCACATATTTTCACATAAATAGCACTTCAATCATAGGGTCCGAATAAATAAACTAACTAGCTACGCAAAGCTAAGCTAAGCTAACTATTACAAAACAACTAATTAACTATGCTAGCTAATTAATTATTACAACTCAGTTGAATAACTAGCTACGCTAAGCTAATTAAGATATTATAAACCAAATTGAATAATCAACTACACAAAGCTAAATAAAGCAATAAAGCGGCCTCGCGAGCGAGGGAGACATGCATGGTCGGTCGGCTTCTCCCGAAAATCCGTCGCGTTGCCGTCGGTTGTCTCTGTTTGCGCTTGCCCTAATCTTTGAAAATTGAACCAACATTTCAAACTGCTTTTGCTTCAAAACAGGAACACTTTGCACAAAAATGGACTGGTGGCCGGTCGGCTATAAAAAGTGGCTGTCGGCCACCTTAACTGGTCGGTCGGCTAGTATAAGTGGCCGGTCGGCTACCTCAAGTGATCGGTTGGCCACCTCAGGTGACTGGTTGGAAACCTGCTTTTCCAGGCTTCTGGTTTTGCTGTAACAGAGAACATGTAAGGACCCCAAAATGCATATAAGAAATCATTGGTATTTAACTATGAGATGAGGTATTTTAATTTAATTATATCTTTTGGAATTGAAGCATTATCTATTGAGTTACGGATTTAAAATTGAAATTACCGACCTATATGGGTACAGAAATCAAAATTGAGTACTTGGATATGTTAATGGGAATTTTTGGAACTATTTGGGACAATTAATTGGAAATCTAATTTGTCTGATTCGTTAATGCACGTTTGGGTAGTTAACTTTATATTGCAATTGAAAGCATTAGAGGCTTTAGAAACCAGAACAGGGGACATATTTATGATCCTCATAATTTTTAGAGTTATCTGGGAAGTTTAATTGAAATTTGATTTCGTACGAATCGTAAGGCCACGTTTGGCTCCCTCTATTGTGTTATGTTGGTGTGTATGTGTATACTTGTATTATGGGTGCCTTATGAGTGGATAGACTCATTTCTTAGAATAAAAAAAAAATAAATATCTAGAGGAAAGGGGGGAGCCACGTGAGAGAGGGAGAGATAGAGGACTCAAGGAGAAGAAGGAAGGAAGAGCTTGAGAATGAAGAGGAAAGATGGGAAAATTGATGGAATTACTTCAAGAGATTGGCTCTAGGTATGTGAAATCAACTTAACCCCTTAAGATTGATCTATTACTAGTTTAAATTCATGATCTCAAATGAAGAGAAACCACCTAATTGAGTTTTGGTTGATAGATATAAGTTTAGATGAACTCTTTTCATGAATTGAACCTTGATTCCTTAAGAGTTGGGTAATTGAAGAATTAAAGTCATTATATTTGTTTATTTTGAGGTTATGATGTTTGATGGAGAATAATAATGTGAAATAGGTCATGTATTAAAGGGTTTTGGGCTTTGATTTACATGTAATTAAGGTTTGATTTTGAAAATGAGAAGTCCCAAATTTTCTGCCATTTTCGGACAGCAATCTGCCCAGAGCCGCACGTGCGGCCCTGTTTCCCGCACGTGCGGGAGATAGCTTTGTCCCGCCATCTTTGAATAAGCATATCGTTTGCCTCGGGGCTCCGTTTTGAGTGATTCTTGAGCCTAAAATCAAGCCCCGGAAGTCTAGTTTCCAATGGAAGTGGTCTCACTCCCAAATTCTAAATAAAAAAATAGTTATGCCCAAATTAGTGACAATTGTTCACTTTCTGTCAACTAATTTTATACCATTTCTTCGCCTAAACCATTTTCCATTGATTTCTCCTGTTTCTGTGACATGGAGTATAACTTATTAAGAAATAATGAGCTTGGTACCACCATGGCTAATTAAGTGAATGATCAAAGAGAACAAGTAAATGATCGAGTATAATCTCATATTATGTGTTGTGCACTGTACTTGTAGGTCGAGACGAGAACATCGTCCTATTACCACCGGGAACTGATCACTGTGAGTAGTAGTTCTGCAATCGTACGTTTATTTACCGTAAATAATTCTTATTGTTAACGTACTGTTCTTTGTAAGCATTTATGTTGTTTAGGGATCGGTGAGAACATTGAAAGATTATGTGCACTTCGGTATGACGCTGAAACTACTCTACATTCTGGTTATGGTTAATGGTTATCCTTAATGTATAATAACCTGTAAATTACCTATAACTCCGCACAAGAATTATTAATATTATGCAACTGGTTGGCAAGAAGGGATTATGAATATAAATCCCGCTTAATGGGAACATGACATTTTGAACGTCCTATCCTGGGCTCCTACAGCCTTATTTAGTTCGACACATGTTTTATGACATAGACATCTGCCTAAAATGGATTAACGAAATGAAAATCGAACAGAACCATGGGTTTCCTTATATGTCAAAGAATTGAATATCATAACATTGTTATATGACTCACGTTATGGTGCGACTTGTTCTACCCCCATGAATAGTACTATAACGACACATGTGTTTCTGTAAATAATTATTATTAATACTTTGTTATATGTAAGATGACTATGGCTACATGTAATGAATCATAAAGGGAAATTTATGCGCACCATTGTGAACGGTATTTGTATGAACCTGGCATTATTATGTTATGTTTATTCACTTCGTTTATGCTATGACATAATATGAATTGTTCAGTCTTCAAGAACTATTGATTCCTAGTACGAAACTAAGTGCTGCAATGCGAACCACCTCTTGAGTCCATACCTACAAGAGCTGGGCTTAAAGCCAATTTGGTCCTTTTATGGGTCACCCGGTTATGTGAAATTACGAAAGATATGAAAGGAATAACTTGTGAACTTATGAAAGATATAATTTGTGATGATATGAAAGGAATAACTTGTGAACCTATGAAAGATATAATTTGTGAAGATATTAAAGGAATAACTTGTGAACTTATGAAAGATATAATTTGTGATGATATGAAAGGAATAATTTGTGAACTTATGAAAGATATAATTTGTGAAGACATGAAAGGTATAATTTGTGAACTTATGAGGCCGAGGGCCACTTTGTGAATTTGTGAACTTATGAGGCCGATGGCCAACTTGTGAATTCTGAAATTATGAGGCCGATGGCCAACTTATGAAGTATGAATCTGTAACTTGTGAAACTATGAATCTCAAAGGCCGAGGGCCAATTTGTGAAGTTATGCATCTAAGTTAAGCCAAGGGCTAATTTGTGAATGTGTGAACCCATCAGGCCAAGAGCCAACCTATGAAGTTATGAACCGAGAAGACTGTTCTGAAATGTGTACAGAATCAGACTAACCACAGGATTTTTGCATTTACTTATCTAATTAGAGAAATGTGTACATTGTAAGTAAATTAAGTTAATCTTTAAATTGTTTATGTACTACTGTTCACTGAGCTTAACTCACTTTGTCTTATGTCTGTTTCTGTAGGCACTCCACCTGGAGGTCAGTTTTAACCCATGGCATCCGTGCCTCTTTTGTCAACCTCAGAGTATCCAGGCACTTAAGTGAAGGGAGCCTTTTTGCTAAACTTTTGATTTTACACTCTGATTGTTTGCTTAAGGTTGATGTATATATAATTTCAACCTCAGAGTATCCAGGCACTTATGTGAAGGCAGCCCTTTTTGCTAAACTTTTGATTTTACACTCTGATTGTTTGCTTAAGGTTGATGTATATGTAATTCCTTTGCCTATCCATGTTGTTTTACGCCCAATTCTAAGGGCTGGGTCTGTATATATATATGTACATAGCTAACTCTCTGGTGCACGTCACTGTATGTTTATTTGCCTTATGTTCTGTCTGTGATCCTGGCATGATAGTGGTCGCTCAATGGATGCAGTTCTTTTATTTATGTTAATTTATATTGGTAAATGCTTCTGTTCAGGCCCCATATGATATGTATACCAGGTTATGCGTCCGTTTCTGTGTAGGTCATGCCCAAACTTTTAGGGGCAAGTTTAGGGCGTGACAGAACAATAGAGGCACAACAATGTATTTGCAAGGAAATGTGTGTACTGCCACCCTCCTCATCATTTTTCAAGCTCAAAGGATTTCGGCACTTGACTGTCAAACCACCAATCAAGCATCTCAATGCATGATGGCCCAAAAACTAAGCTTGTACAGTGTTAATGAATGCGCACATAAGACTCAAATGGCCACCACCCTATCATGCATGATCAAGGGTGATGGCGACTAAGAAACGTGACACGTTTCGTCACTTTGAGTATGAAACGCCCCACATTTCTTGTGTTTGGGTTAATGTCTGATCCAAACACATGCAATGCAACACAAATGTTTATCTTGTTCATGTTTTACTTGTTCAATTCTTGTTTACACATTTTACATTACCTATTAATCCTTTAACCAATTTAGTCCAATGTGAAAGTCCTCTAATTGGAGAGGGGTCAACCAAAGGATGGTTTAAGACATGAGAGAGCTCATGCCTTTGGCTAGGAGGAACCATCAAAAGAGGGTTAAAGCCATTGAGCACAAGCTCTATCTCAAGCTTAAACACAATCATAAGTTAACCAACCCTCAAAGCAAATGGAAAAATGAAGAAATGAGGGAGGTTACAAACCTTTTAGTGCTAAAATGGCATGCTCAAGACACTAAATAGTGCAATCAACATATGCACAACATGTTAAGGGCCAAAAGCATTGAATTAGTGAAAAACATTGCACTACAGGCATGTGTTATCGAGCTTAAATGACCAAACCAGCTCTGGACAGAGCTTAAACATGCCAAATCAGTGGCTAAGTCATACTAGAATAGAAGCTTAAAAGGCAAGAAAGTCATGCGCACAAATTGGCTTTCAATCAAGGCACAAAGCACAACTCTCAAAAGCAATGAAAGAGCCCAATGGGCTGGCCACCCAGGTGTAGACGTCCCCGAACGCTCCGGGAGGATGAGTCATGTTCTGTTCGTTTTTGGGGTTACTACAGTTCGGACTCGATTTGTGTCACGGTTCTAAATCTGAACCAAAGAGTCCAAATCCGGCAAATCGTTTTGAGAAATAGATTTTTTGAAAAGAAGTACCAAACATGGACTGCTTTGCTAGATACAGAGTCGCCACCTAAATATTTTAAAATGGGAGAATTTAGGAAACCCTGACTCGGTGCCGAAGGCCACATGTCCGTCATCACCGGAGTTGTCTCGGTTCGGGAGCTTGGGTACGATCAGGGAAGGTCAGCTATGAGCACCCCCTTTCGCCCGGCCCGAAGACCGGCCTCTACTAACCGTGATATCCGTTTTTTAAAACGTTATGTGTTCTTATTCCAGTTATTAGCCTAGAATTGCTATGTTATGCGCGCAACAAACAAGTGTAGACTAGATTCCCTAATTTGGAAACAAGCATTGCATATTCGTTTGTTTTGAAAAGATGTTTTGGAATTTGCTACTTGCAAGTAGGCTAAAATACGGATTTCAACGAGTTTTCCCAACTCAAACAATCCAACCTTCACCCACAGGCATCCAAGCAGTTTATAACACATAAGCATCTAGCCACATGGCAAGCATAGGCATACTGTCATGGTAAACACTCACACGCATGCGGGATGCTAAAGCATAAATACTTGCATCGTACTCCGTGCCAAAACAGTAAACCAGTTAGCAAACATGCATGTCCTAGTTCATGTTTAAAAATGGCTAATGCATCACATGCAAAATGCAATCTAGACAGGCTCGGCTAGCCCTAAACATGGCATGTGAAAATGCACAATTATCACATATTCGGTTTTAGAATTTTGAAGTACAAATGCAGTTAGCGTGATGTACGAGCCTAATGTATGCAATACAAATGCATGGATGCACGCATGCATAGCATAAGGTATGCTAAATTTCAAAAAAATGCCTTAATCTACCATCATAAGCAGGTAATAAAAGAAGAAAGAAATGGGGATTGGAGACATACACACACTCACCCACACTTATTACATATTTACCCTCACTCAGAGGGTCCAAATGAATATTACAGTCCCAAAATAATAAACAAATAAAATATTACAGTCCCAATAATAAACAAACAAAATTATTACAAAAATTCTAATTAATTAAAAAGAAAGATGCAAAAGAAAGAAGAGGGTGGCCGCAGCCTCTGCCTCAGGATGCGCAGATGATGCATGCTCGGAACTTGACTCGCCCGAAAACCCGTACCGTACTCTTGCCACCTCTGTTTGTACTGCCTTGTCTCTCTGAAAATTACCAAAGTCCTGGAGCAGGGTTCCTCACATGTGTAGACGTCCCCGAACGCCCCGGGAGGACGAGCTCCCGTTCTGTTCATTTTGGGGTCACTATAGCTAGGACTCTCAAATTGTCACGGTTCTTAATCTGAACCAAAGAGCCCAAATCCGGCAAATCGTTTTTGAGAAACAGATTTTTGAAAAGAAGTGCCAAACATGGACTGCTTTGCCAGATACAGAGTCGCCACCTAAATATTTTTTATGGGGGAATTTAGGAAACCCTGACTCGGTGCCAAAGGCCACGTGTCCGTCATCACCAAAGTTGCCCTCGGGCTCGGGAACTTGGGTACGATTGGGAAGGTTCACTTCGTGAGCACCCCCGCTCGCCCGATCAAAGATCGGCCTCTACTAACCATGATATCTATTTTTGAAAACATTGTGTGTTCTTATTCCGGTTATTAGCCTAGATTACTGTGTGATGCGCACAGCATACAAGTATAGACTAGATCGCTGAATTGGAACGAAACATTTCATGTTTGTTTGTTTTGAAATGGTTTGATGGTGCTACTTCGCAAGTAGGCTAAAGACGGGATTGCCACCCTCAGGTGGGCTTAGAAAACATGATTTTGCCACTATCTAGTGCTTAAAACACACATTTTGATGATTTGTTCCAATCAAATACCAACCTTCATCCACAGGCTTCAGGCAGCTATATCACATAAGCAAAAGCCTCATGGTAAGCATGCTATTCATGGCAGTCACTCACACGCATGCAAGGATGCTAAAGCATAAAACTTACGCGAGTACTCCAAGCCAAAACAAAACTATGTTAGAATCATGCCATCCTATACTGCTATGCAAAATGCAATCACTTAGTAGTCGCATCTAATCGCAATGGATTAGCTAACGTCCTGAAGAAATCAAGCATTAGTTATGCCGACCCGTACAACAGATGATAATGCAAATAACTATCAGGACAGTTCCTTGCATCGTTTAACATACATCCGAGATGCAATGGTAGTCTCTATGTTGATAAGTAATGCATTTTACATGGCGTACCACTGCCACGCTGCAATGGAGTGCTAAGCAAAAACGATGTTACCGAATCTATGCAAATAGAATATGTTAGATCTCGCAGGTGCACTAGAACATGACAGAGAGTTGATGCACACTGCAATGCAAATATAGTAACGGCTCGCTATCAAACATGGCATGGATATGTACGCCAATGTAGTTAACTGGTATTCGACAGATCAATCATGTTGTCAGCGAGTGCAGCAAACAGCAGAATGATCACATGTGTTTAGAGTAGAACAGCTAATGTACGTATACACCAGGAACAGTGATACGATATATACCTGATTGTTGGAAGTACCCTCGCGGTTACATTGTGCCGCAAGGGTCGAATATTCTCAGCCCGATAAAGATACGCCATATTACGTCCGATAACTATACATTCGCTATTAGCATCTAACAGATAGTAAGAATATAAATGCAGCAGCACAGGGACGCACTTGCGATGATCGACATTCTGCAGCTCGAATTCTTTCTCCGTGAGCCCATTTCGGCCATATGTTATAGGGCAATTACTGGAGAGTCGTGCCAAACGGATGAAAGAGAGTGTTGTATTCATTCATTTGCTCGCAGCTATTATAGGGAAAGGGCATAGCAATAGTATTATTTATCTACCACAGAAGTTATCGATCGCATTACTCATTATACGACAAGGTCTCGTTCTGCTCACAGGAACAACTCACGTGAATAGAGGATTGAACTCGGCGAGGTGAGCTGAGAGTACTGATAAGTATTGACACTCACCTTGGTGTGATGCAGCATGAAAATCAGAGCATAATCCATGTACTCATATGATTGAACCGGAGTGTCGGTGATCTGGGGATTGAGGCAGCGTTCGTCCGCTCAGACGTGGAGTGATTATATGCATTTATCGATCCTCGTTTCCCGTGTCGGGGAACTCCTGATCCCAAAACACGATTGCAATATTGCATGACGTGGCATGAATGCAACTAAGATACCAACCTAGCATGCACAATGCTATGAAAATGAGCGTTCCGAATAGGTGCACACGGGCACGTAAACCGAGGCAATGGCATATGCTGCCAATATGACATGGAAAATTGCATGGCTTATACAACATGAGAGAAGCTCAGCACACTCACATAAGAGGGCCGATGGATGAAAATGAAGTGGCCTCGAATGCGTGCACTACGGGCCGTAAACTGACGCAATGGCATTACTGCGATGCATATGGGCAAAAATGGCATATAGAAATGCAACATGGATTACACTAACATGAGAAGAGCCTACACCACACTCACATAAGAGCCGATGGATGAAAATGCAGTGCCTCGAATGCGTGCAACACGGGCACGCAAACCGAGGGCAATGGCATACGCAATGCCAATATGGCAAAAATGGATATAGAATGCAACATGGACTTACACTAAAATGAAGATGAGGCCCTTCGAGGCCACACTCCACATAAGAGGCCGATGGATGAAAATAAGTGCCTTCGAATGCGTGGCAAACGGGCACGCAAACGAGGCAATGGCATACGCCAATGATCATGGCTAAAATGCATATAGAATGCAACATGGACTTACATAACATGAGAGAGCCTCAGCCACACTCACATAAGAGGCGATGGAATGAAAATTGAAGTGCCTCGAAATGCGTGCACACGGGCACGCAACCGAGGCAATGGTATACGCAATGCAAAGGCTAAATGGCATATAGAATGCAACATGGACTTATACGCAACATGAGAGAGCCTCAGCCGCAACTACATAAAGAGGCGTGGATGAAAATGAAGTGCCTCGAAATGCGTGCACCGGGCACGCAAACCAAGGCAATGGCATATGCAATGCAATGGCATGCGAATGGCATATAGGAATGGCAACATGGACTTATAATATACATGAGAAGAGCCTCAGCGCACTCACATAAAGAGGCCGGTGGATGAAAATGAAGTTGCCTCGAATGCGTGCACACGGGCACGCAAACCGAGGCAATGGCATATTGCAATGCAATAGGCATGGAAATGAATATGCAAACATGCCTATGGAATCCAGCACTGAAATTGTGGGGAAAAACAGCCCCGAAATGAGAGGCGAAGTACACCGATGCATGGACTCTCTCCCGAAATTGCAAAATTAGGCACATAGAATGAACTACAGACTATACAAAGCTGCATAATTGGTACATGGAATGAAAAGACAGAAGCAAGACAGCCCCAGATAGCATTTTTACAGTTCAAAGCATGGCCAAACCAGCAAAACATAAATAGGGCAAACTAGCATTTGCAAAAATGGCCCTAAAATATGAGACAAGAAGCAACTACAGCTTCTGACCCGCAAACAGGTTAGGGGCGCTTCTAGCAATATTGAAGAGGGGCAACAAAATGAAATGTTTTACAGAACTGTAAAACCCCCAAACACACAACAAGGTATGCTAAGCTCTTATGCAAGAATTGGACCGACCAAAATGGACAAAGAGCAAGTGGTAGTGCAAAGCCCAACAAAAAAAACTCTTTCTACAACACTAAAAGGGGCTAAAAATATGAACATTTACAGTAGATGGACAAGCCCCCAAATCAATATACAACATGCTCAAATATGCAACGCAAGATATAGGCCAACAAAGGGGTATACATGAAGTATGCAAATATTCATCAAACAGCCAGGACCCTTAATGAAAACAAGTTCGAGTCTTCTTGAAGAATATGTAGAGGAAAGTCTTACTATTAATACAAGTTGTGCGAACACAGAGTCAGGTTTTCAGATCCGCCGTAAGGCTATGGAGAGATTGGTTTTGGCGAGTGAGTATGCATTATTTTTCGAGGTAGCCGCATAAACCTAGTGACAGTAAGCTAAAAAGCGCAACAATGAGGATAAAGGCAGGGAGAGATAGGAGTATAGAGTAAGAGGGTTAACATAAATTAATTAGAGAGTCCAGAGATGGTAGACGCTAATGAGAGAACGCTCATATTTCACTTGCGAGTTGGTCGATCAATAAGCTATACGAAGAGGAATGCTGTGATCATACTATAGGATTTGCAGAAAAAGAAAGGTGAACATGGATACCTGGTGAAGTACAGTCTATTAAGCTATACCTCTTGGTTAGAAAAGTCGCTCCGCCGAAGACTCATGATGTATAGAGTGGTCGTTGGTAGTGGATTGGTTAGCGATTGACGTGGTGAGTCACTTTGGATTTTGTTGAACTTGAGAAGAGAGAGTATATATTGAGAGCACCTCACCGCAACTCTCCAGGACATTTTCTACCTAAACAGACCTGGGTTTGCTGTCTATATAGGCAAAAGGGGTGGAAAAAGGGGGGGGGGGAAATGGAGGGAAAAAAAATGGAGAAAAACAATCCAAGTTTCCCTCCAAAAAGGCCAAAAGTGAGATATTAAGCAAGTGGACTGCTGGACTCAAATGCGAGAGCCCCTTCAACATAAAAGTTGAAGAAGGGCTCAAAACAAGACACTTGTAGTTTATGAACGCACGAAAACAGCTCAATTAAGCCTAAAATACCGCGCAAAAAATAGGCCTAAAAGAGCGTTAAGAAGCAAGTGAATAGAGGAGATGTCAAACATCAAGAGGTCTTAATCAAACAGATGAAAAGGAAGACTAAATATGACTATTCAAGTTTTGGGTCAAAGCCCAATTATATATAGCAATAGGTGATTGTGTTTCGTTGGGAGCTAAACACACGGAGTGTTCGGGGCCCCGAAAGTGGGCTGTTAAGGCACCGAAAGTGGTGCTCCGACACGAAGTTGGTCGCTCGAACCACAGTGTCCCTCAAAAGGGAGGCAAACTAAGATTTATGCAAAAACCGGGGCAAACGAGTGGTTAAGCGGTCCGACCGAGGCACACGGCCAAGGCTCCGAGAAAAAACCGAACCGCGACTTCCCAAACTGGCAAAAATGGCCTATGACCACGAAGTAGCCCTTAGGCCACTGAGAGATGCATCTACAAGACCTCTCCCTCCCTTCGAGGAAGAGAAACAGAGAAACCGAGCCTGGTTCACAAACCAAGGAAGGTCAGAAAAACGTCCGGAAGTCCGGAGGCAAGGCTCGCAGTCGAGACCTGAACCTTTCTGAACGAGCATAATAATGCAATATCAGCCCGACAGCGCTAACAACTGGTGACGTCTAAGTCTCAAGGTCGATCAAAAATGGGGTGTCTACAACATGCTGCAAAGCACCCCGGCCAGACAGAATTCCCACCGGCAGCTTCAAAATTTCCCGGCTTTTATTGGTCAATCGCATTTTCCATTGGATTAGTCCAGTTACAGTAGAGGCCATAATATTCTGTCGGTACCTACAGTGCATATATATAGCTTCCTGCAGAAGACAATTTGAACAGCAAACAGCGGAACAGACAGTGCTGGCATGGGGTTTTCAGGTAACATTGAGCATTGGTTGTGTCCTATCATGGTTTTTGAACTCAAAGGAAGCATGACTTCTTGCGATCACTCGAGCCATCAATGGTGATGGTGGCTCAAAGAAATCATTTGCCATTTGATGTAAGGATGCATACAACAAACAAAATGGGATTCAAGGCCCTTATCAAGTTGGGTCAAGGGCCCCGTGACCGGGGAATCGGAGGCACATTACATCACTTGAAAGTTGAAGTTATACCCTTGATTCCCAA
>NW_021024832.1:4059017-4104090 GCF_004153795.1 Camellia sinensis | reverse complement strand
CAAATGCAATGCACACAAAACATACAAGGGACCCAACCTCAATCATCCTCTTTTCTTCAACACAACAATGCACATGCGACCTAAGCATGCAAGCAAACATACAAACATGCAATACAACTACATGGCACACACAATGCTAACAACATAACATGCACAACGCATTGAAACATGGCATACACAATGCAATATGGACTTACACCAATGTGAGTGGACCTCATCCGCACTCACATCAGTGGCCATTAGATGAAAATGAGATACTCGAAATGCGTGCACACGTGCACACAAATCGAGGACCGAACCTAAGGCACGAATGCCACTCTACCAAAGCATGGCAAGGCATGGAACATGGTATGAAAACATGCAAATTTCAGCGCTAAGATATGACATAAAACAGCCCCGAAACATGGCAATATGGCACCCGATGCATGAAATGAGACCCGAAATGCAAAACTAGGCACACGCAATGGCCAACAGCTATACAAAGCATGCATTATTTGAACATGAAGCATGAAGACATATTCAAGACAGTCCCAAAACAAACATGTTTATAGTTTTAAGCAAGGCCAAACAGTGAACACAAATAGGGCTAAACCGATATGCAAAAAAAAGCCCTAAATGTGAGATAAAGAAGCAAGTCATAGTTTCTGGCACCAAACAGAAGAGGGGCCTTCAACAATGTTGAAGAGGGACCCAAAGCATGGCATTTTACAGTTTATGATCAAACCCAAAACAGTGCACATGCAATGAAGTATGAAGACAGAATCAAGAAAGTCCCAAAACAAGCATGTTTACATTTTTAAGCAAGGCCAGACAATGGACACAAATAGGACTAAGCTAGCATGCAAAAATGGCCCCGTAAGAGAGGTAATGAAGCAAGTAGAAGCTTCTGGCCCCAAATGGCCATGAGCCCTTCAACAAAGTTGAATAGGGGCTCAAAATGAAGAACTTTACAGTTAGTGACCAAACCCAAAACAGTGCACATGCAAGCCTAAAATACTATGCGAAATAAGGCCTAAAAAGAGGTTTAAAAACAAAGAGCAAAAAGGGAACCTAAAAAAGCAAAGGTCCCTTGATCAAACATGAAGAGAGGGTCAAAAAAAGGCTATTTACAGTTCGGACCAGAGCCCAAAAATATAAGCACAAGGGGCTAACAAATCGTGCAAAAATAAGGCCAAAAGATGGATATAAAGGCAAGTGGCAAATGGAAGCCTCAAAAAGTGATGAGCCCTTCAACAATGCTGAATAAGGGCTCAAAATAAGCCACTTTACAGTTTATGACAGAGCTCAAAACAGTTTACACGTCGGACAAAAATACTACACAAGAAATAGGCATACAAGAGAGGTAAAGAAGCAAGTGCAAAAAGGAAGCCTCAAACAGTGAGAGGCCCTTAAACAAGCATGAAAAAGAGCTCAAAAAAATGCTATTTTAAGTTAGGGTTGGAGCCCAAAAATGTAAGCAAGTACAGCTAATATATTGAGCAAAATAAAGCACAAAAGAGGGAGAATAGGGACTCACCCTTGTAGACTATGTCTTCAACAATTCTTGGGCCAAGTTTGATGGCTCTCAACCTCTGGAAGTGGCCTTGAAGCTTCTGGAATGGATGATGGAGGCCTTGTGCTAAGGGGTGTAGGGTAAATGGTGTAGGGTTTGGAGAGGTTTTGGTGTTTGGAAAAGAAGGAGAGGAAGATACAATATAGGAGGCTAAGGGCAATTTTTTGTAACCCTCAACACAGAGCTGGAGGGTCTGATATATAGGCCAAAGAAGGGGAGAAGAGGGAGGAAAAATGGGGGGGAAATAATTCAAGTTTCCTCCCAAAAATGCAGCCCCCCGGATACAAATTCTGGGGGGAAATAGAATACACTTCTGTAAAGTGCCTGGAGAGAGGATCAGGGCCGGCTGGTTATTGAGGTTGCAAGTGGCTGGACGGCTCTCCCCATGGCCGGCCGGCCAAGGGTCAAAAGGGTCAATCATGAGGCCAAGGGTCAAAAGGGTCAATCATGAGGCCAAGGGTCAAAAGGGTCAATCATGAGGCCAAGGGTCAAAAGGGTCAATCATGAGGCCAAGGGTCAAAAGGGTCAATCATGAGGCCAAGGGTCAAAAGGGTCAATCATGAGGCCAAGGGTCAAAAGGGTCAATCATGAGGCCAAGGGTCAAAAGGGTCAATCATGATTAGTGGTCGGCCACCCCAGAAAGAGGGCCTCCCATGTGTGCACAACACAACCATGTAGTCAAAAACTGGAGAAAGTGAACCAGGAGAGAGAAAAGGCCACTTTTAGGAGGGGTTCAAAAGGGTCAGAAAGAATTACTGGCCGGCCATGTGATATTGGTGGCCTCCCAGGTGTGTACAACACAAATATGTGGTTTGGGGCAAGAAAAAGTGGCCTTAGGGTGGTCAACTTTGGCTTTCAAGTGAGGAAAACGGGCGACGGAGGGCGATGGAGGAATAAAAATGGTTGTCCGAACAATTACTAGCCTCCCACCCTTCTACGACCTTTCAAATAATGAAACAGAGGTCCCTGCCAAAAATGAGCTCAAACCGATGCAAAATAGAGGTTCGGGGGCCGAAACGCGCAGCCCGAGGCCCCGAAAACTGACTGTTAGGCACCAGAAGTGGTGCTCGACCACGAAGTTGGTCTCTCGAACCACAGTGTCCCTCAAAAGGGAGCAAATAAGATTTATGCCAAAAACCGGGGCAAACGGAGTTGGTTAAGCGGTCCCGAACCGAGGCACACGGCCAACGGCTCCGAAAAACCGAAAACCGGACTCCAAACTGGCAAAATGGCCTATGACCACGAAACGTAGCCTATGGCCACTGAGAGATGATCTACAAGACCTCTCCCTCCCTTCAGGAAGAGAAACAGAGAAAACCGAGCCTGGTTCACAAACCAAGGAAAGGTATGAAAAAGTCCGGAAGTCCGGAGGCAAGGCTCGCAGTCGAGACTCTGAAACTTCTGAACGAGCATAATATGCAATATCACCGAGCGCTCAACTGGTGACGTCTAAGTCTCAAGGTCGATCAAAAATGGGGTGTCTACAACATGCTGCAAAGCACCACCGGCCAGACAGAATTCCCACCGGCACTTCAAAATTTCCACCGGCATTTATTGGATTCATCGGCACTCCAGAGATTGCCGGTCAGCACAAAATTCTGCCGGTCGGCAGAAGCTTCCTGCAGAATTAAGCATGGAAAAACAATACTAAAAGCTTCATGGAACTAAGCCAACACACACAAGAATCATGGCCTAATCATGAGATACACTTCTAAGCAAAATGGAGCAATACAAAGCAAGTATTACAAGCATACAAGGAGGCACAAATCCAGCCAAAAACAGAGGTTACACATGACCTAAAACACCTAAAAAACTTCTGAAATGAGGCCAAGAACGATCAAGCACACATGCTACCCTTTTAAGCCAAAAGGCAAGGAAACAAAACAAAGAAGAGAGAGGGGTGTTCCTCCCCTATGCAAGACTTCAAACCACCTTTTTTAGCACTGAAAAATCAACTGGTTTTTAGTGGTCAAAGGACCAAAACACTGAAGTCAACAAAGCCTTACTAAAGAGACACCAAAATGGACCAAACAAGGCCTAGAAGGGTGAGTTTGTACTCAAACCACAAAATGACCTTAATGAAAGTTCTAAAGCATGAAAATATAAGCCTCTTTCATGTTATACACAAGGGCTAAAACAGCAAGCAAGATAGGTAGAAAACTATTGCAAGTTTGGGGAATAAAAAGCAAGATGCTCACCCTTGAAGAACCCTTGAAGAACAAATGGTCTAGCCCTCTTCTTTTGATCAAAACCAGTCCAAAAACTCAAGAATCAATCCTCCAAGTCCCTCAATCTCAGAGTAAGGTGTAATAGTGTGTGTAATGGTGCAAAAGTAAGGTAAAAACCACCTTTAGGCCAAGGAAACACACACAAAGGAGGGGAGAGAGGGAGATATAGAGATAGAGTGTATCTATATCTCAAAGCTCTGGTTTTTGGTTTCAAAAGTCTAACCTAGATCCAAGAGGAAAGCCCCTCTCTTATAGGACTCCCTCTTGCAAAGCTTATACAACAAGCTTGGCTAGAGGGAGATCCCTCCATACACGTGTATGGAGGGGAGAAGAGTTGGTGCCAGCTATCACAGCTGGCACAAAATATCTCCATAAAGTGGATGAACAGTGGTCGGCTGCCCAAAAATGTCATTTCGACAAAAATCAGTGCCGACCGGCAATAAAATATGCCGACCGGCAAACAAAAGTGCCGATGGCATCAAAAAACCAGCCGGTGGCCTCTAGCCACTGCCGGTGGTGTGTGGGGATGTCTCACAAGGCATTCCCAGCCCCTCCAAGGCAAAACATGAGTGTTCGGTGCAAAACCAGACACTAAACGGTCAAGTTCGGAGATCCTGAGGCAGGGCACGCGAGCCGAGACCTCCGGGAACTCCAAACAAACACAAACATGGATGATCACCGAGTGTTCAAACGGTGACGTCCAAGTCTTGAGGACGGTCAAAAATAGGGTGTCTACAAAAACCATGTCGGTTTGAAGTTTTTTCTTTTCTTTTTTTGAGAGAATTACATGTAGAAAAAGAAATAAAAAATAAAAAAGCGCACATTAAGGACTTGCATGCATCCCATGCGTAGTTAATTTTTTTTTCTCTTCTATCACCTAGTTCTTTTTTTTTTTTCCTCTATTTTTTCGTCTCTCAAAGCTAGTCCTAACTCGGAAAATTTGGATAGTGAAGAGGACGAACATGAACAAAAACAACGATGCACGAAATACGAGATGGATAACAGCTGGCACAAAATATCTCCATAAAGTGGATGAACAGTGGTCGGCTGCCCAAAAATGTCATTTCGACAAAAATCAGTGCCGACCGGCAACAAACTATGCCGACCGGCAATAAAATATGCCGACCGGCAAACAAAAGTGTCGATGGCATCAAAAAACCAGCTGGTGGCCTCTAGCCACTGCCGGTGGTGTGTGGGGATGTCTCACAAGGCATTCCCTGCCCCTCCAAGGCAAAACATGAGTGTTCGGTGCAAAACCAGACACTAAACGGTCAAGTTCGGAGATCCTGAGGCAGGGCACGCGAGCCGAGACCTCCGGGAACTCCAAACGAACACAAACATGGATGATCACCGAGTGTTCAAACGGTGACGTCCAAGTCTTGAGGACGGTCAAAAATAGGGTGTCTACAGAGTGTGACTGAGGTTTATGCACTGAAATCACATGGTAAATGATGCTACAACATGCAATCATCTCATGCCAAACACATTAGAGGCCTCAAAACAATGAGCTAATGAAGGCATTTGCACTATAGCTATACAATACAACGCTCATAAGGGACAAACAGCCCAAAACAGTCCTAAAACAAGGTCTACGCAAGCAAAACATGCGGTCTACGGAAGTAATGAAATTGAACAATGATGCGGTCTACGCGATCAAAACATGCGGTCATCACATGGTAAATGATGCTACAACATGCAATCATCTCATGCCAAACACATTAGAGGCCTCAAAACAATGAGCTAATGAAGGCATTTGCACTATAGCTATACAATACAACGCTCATAAGGGACAAACAGCCCAAAACAGTCCTAAAACAACTTAAATGAAGTTTTAAAACATGCTTGAAGTAAGCTAGAAAGAGCTAGAATGAGAGGTTAACACATAGCACAAACTAGACCCTTAAGCACAATTGCACAACAAGCATACAAAGCAAGACTCAAAGGAACAAACCAGCCCAAAATAGTCCTAAAACATGCCAAATCAGAAGCAAAAATATGCTGGAAAGAAGCTAGGTTAAGCAACAAAAACATGCTACCATGTGACACTAACTAAGCATGGAAACAAGACACAAGGAGATGAGGCCAACCCCTCCATTTTTGGACTTCAAAGAATACTTTCTACCAATGAAATACCGTTGAATTTTAGTGGTTTAAAGGCCCAAAAAGTTTGACTTTAATATGCTAGAAAATGATGCAAAGGCTCATGCAAATAAGCAATAAGAAGGGGAGACAACCC
Organism: Camellia sinensis; assembly: GCF_004153795.1. Classification (NCBI taxonomy): domain Eukaryota; kingdom Viridiplantae; phylum Streptophyta; class Magnoliopsida; order Ericales; family Theaceae; genus Camellia; species Camellia sinensis. The sequence continues at coordinate 4,098,074 of NW_021024832.1, read as the reverse complement.
CTTAACACAAAATGACCTTAAACCATTATTTTTAGGACTGAAAAATAGAGGTTTTTTTAGTTGAAAACCAGCTCAAAAACATTTTGAAAAGATGGCAAAACAAGTGTTCAAAACAAACTTAAAGAAGGTAAGTATTATACCTTTGAAACAAAGAGCACTCTAAGCACAAATGAGGCAACAATCCAAGCTCAATCCTCCTTCTAGAGCTCAAAAAAGGCTCCAAGTAAGCTTCAAGCAACCTCAACCCAAAGATGAACGACTTTCATCAAGGATGTTTAGGCAAAGCAGAGGTGTTTCTCTACTTGCATGCACAAAAGGCAAGAGCGAGAGAAGTCTAGAGAGAGAAGACTATAGAGAGAGAGAGAGAGAGATTTTAGAGAGAGAGGCTCCCAAACCTTCTAAACTTTCTATATGAGAGATATGGCTTCAATATATAGCAAAAATACAAGCCTTGGTCGAAATATCTGATTTAGAGACAACTGGAGCATTTGGAAGACAGCCGGAGCAAAAGATCTGCAAATTCTGAGCTTTCTGGACATGGGTGGCCGACCGGCTACTTTTGTGGATGACAAGAAATCCTTCTGGCTGACATATGGCCAACAAAGGCCATTTGTGGCCGACACATGGCCGACAAGCTTCACTGGTGGGCAAAAACTAGTTTCTGGCCCCAACTTCAATTAGGCATATCTCTTTCGTCTGGACTCATTTGCAGGTCATTCTTGTGTCTAAATTGAATCCCCATAAGTAATATTTCCAATGGTGGCAGCCTCACATCAAAATTCCAAGTGTGCTATGAGATATCCCTCTTTCAGTAAAGACTACTCAGTTTCGGTGCAACCGGATTGATGCCTAACTTTAACCAGCCATATCTCCCTCATCTAGCCTCGGCTTTAGTAGATTCTTGAGTGTGAAATGAGGCCCCAAAAGTTCACTTTCCAATGGTGGTGGCCTCATAGATCAAATCCAAGTGTACAAGTGAATAGGCTTGATTTAGCGAGGGCTACTCGACTATCTCTTAACGGTTCATGCCCATCTTCTTCCCCAACTTGGTTTCTTCCCTCTCCTCCAATTTTCTTCAACTCCAAACCTCTAAACAAGATGTATTGAAGATTTTTTGAAAGTGTTCACCTCTCCTTCATTTATTCCACTTTGTCCTTGCTCGGTTTACCGAAAAGCACAACATTTAACAAAAATGCGAGCCTCAAAACATTGTAGAAACTTTTTTTCAAAAATGTTTTGAAATAGAGGGTTTTAAGGTCTAAAATCTTTGGTCAAAATAGTTTTAGTCCAAATATGGGGTGTAAGGTTGGGATTTGACTCTCTCCTTGCTAAAGAAATCGAACCTTTGCATAGCATAGGCTACACCATCGAATGATCCAATCAGTGCGCCCAAGTCTTAAGGACGGTCAAAAATGGGGTGTCTACAACGTGCTTTCGCCTCGCCTTAAGAGTTGATGATCTATGCAATGCAGTGCAATAGAATGAGGATAAAATGCAAAAGTGGAAATATGTGAGAGAAGCCTCATGCAAATGATGATGAAGCGTGATGAAAGATGTAGACATGAGGAACGCAACCTTTTTTAATGCAAAAGGGATTGTGCGAGGGGATGCGCTTTATTCAAAAAATAGTAAAAATGAAAAGGGTGCATGATGCATATCTTAAAACATAGATGGCATGGACAGTAATGCATAGTGAATGATGTGAGATATTCATAATGTATGGAGCAATGCATGATGCAACTTATGAGATGAGCAGTATGGAGAGTGGTATACACCACATGCAAGACAGTGTATAGGTCACACCACATTTTGCCACGAAGCATGACAATTTATGCAACTTATTTAAGCAAAACCAACTCCCTAGGTTAAACCTAAACACAAATCGAGGCAACTCAATGCAACTTAGCTATTGATATTTACAAGTACAGAACATAGTTGAGAGATAATGCGACCAATCACGTAGTTCAAATCCACCAGAGTGCATAAGCGTGCATGCATGAGCCAAGGCACATATATCAATTCGAGAAAAGAAGGCAACCAAAAAGAGTATTGAATTGGTCGGGAATAGCCATCAAAGGTTGAATCATATCAAAATCATCATAGGGGGTGAACCCACCCTTACTCAGGGGAAAAGTGCTTGATAGATAACTTGAGTAGATTAGAAGAAAAGTATGGTTTATGCCCCTTGTTTAGTTGATAGCCCAGTTAAATGTTCTCTTGCCCTTGGTGTCTAGCTACTATTTGCATTTTTCAACATTATGCAAGCACTTGTGATGGAGATCATCATATCCTACAGTAGCTACCAACCAACTTGACCCATGCTTCTTGCATGCCCCAGAGTGTTGAGAATTTATTTTATTCCCTGAAGTGGTGATGGATTTCTCATACACACTTTGCAATGATCATGGACTTGATATCCCTTGCATGGGCACTCTCAACTTGTTAACGACTTCTACACATGGACTTGTTTTGAATTTGAAGTGAAGGTTCATGTATGAGATTTTTACTATGCCACTTTCTTGAACTTTGAGCCACGCACATATTGACAGACACAAGAGAGACTCAATGAACGCAAACCAAGACACATACTTGACAACAAAACAATAAGACTCACAATTGACCCCAAAAGCCAAAGAAGAAGATAAAAAACTCAATGTGGTTGATCATTCATTGTGCCCCTACTATTCCTTATGCTCACTCATTTATTCACAAATTGCCTTTAGGGATAGATTTTGCAATAGGTCAAGTTTCAATTCCCTTTGGGCTCAAGTTGAAGATTTCGCTGATAAGTTCAAGAATTGAAAATTTCTCTACTTGTTGATTCAAACTAGTTCTTCCTTTTGCGATTATGTGTGGTAGTCAATGTAGCTAATGGAGGGATGTGCAGCTAAAGATATAAGTTGGGCAAACATATTGGGTCGAACCTCAAGAAAAGGTTGCCTATGTATCTCAACATGAGAATCAGACCTCACGCAGTTCACGGTTAAGGTTCACTTGGGCATTGACACTCTCCTTTTGTGCTCTAACTTTTTCCAGAGTAGCTCTTTTGGGTTTTTGGCCCTGCGAGCTCTCATTTTTTTTTTCATTTTTCACTTTTCATGCTCTAAGTTTTGCCTAGGTCGCCCTTTTAGGTTTTCGGCCTAGCAAACCTCTCAAGGGTAGTGCTACAATATTTGCAGTAAAATGGATCAACAATTATCCTTGCCCTAACAATGAAATTTGCTTCTCCTTGGTTTCAGATTGATTCTTTCTTGACTTGTGCATGCTGTCTTTCTCACTTTCACTCCATTTTCAAAGTTAATTCTTTTTACTATGTGGTACCTCCTTACATTGGCCTTTTTGAATTCGAACAGAAATTCCTTTCCTAACAGTCAATTGGCTTTCATTCCATGGATGCCCCTAGTTTAATGATTCTATCTTTTTTCTTCTTTTTCCCTTTCTATTTCTCTCTCTCTCTCTCTCTCTCTCTCTCTCTCTCTTTTTCTCCTTGACTGATGAAAATGTCACAAGGAAGAATTCCATGACTCTGAGGTCTGAGAGCCAACTTGTACTTGCCAAAAATGATCGCCATAGTGTGAATAGAATTCCCAAAACAATGTAGAACACCACGCACAATTTTGAATTTATCCTCACAGGTTTGCAACAAAAAATCACTTGAAATTTTGGAATGATCATGAAAAGCATTTCGACGACAATTCAGAATTTGTTCAAACATTTAGGGGATTATAACACTCGAGACTTCAAGCATATGCATATCATGACGTTCATGCATGTTAGTTTCATGTCTATCACTTACTTGGTTGGACTAGAGCTTGGTAGGAGTATAGGAGAAGTAGAAGTTAGTTGGAAACTTAAGCCTAGAAAATATTGCTTATTTCATGCTTGAAGTTAGGGGATGATTTAGATTGAAAATTGAGAACCACAGGATATTCCTATGCCTTAGTTGAGAAACTTAAAGACTTCAGTCTAATGAGGTTGTTCATTTCATGTTATTTGATATTTTGCTTATTAGGATTAATTAGGATATGCATGATTAGGATAAGATTGGATCACTTAGGCTTAAACTTGGTGAACTAGGCTAAAACAAGAAAATTGGCCAATTAGGGAAACCTATCACTTTTTCCCCATTCACACCACATAAAACCTCTTATCTTGAGCCAAATAAAAAGAGGACTCTGTTGGAAATTTAGAGAACCATTGAGGGAGATAGAAGGAAAGGAGAAGAAAAGAGGAAGAAAAGAGAAATGAGAGAAAAGGGAGGAAAAATTCAAAGAGCTAGGGATTGAAACTTAGAAATTTCAAGAAAATCACAAGGTAAGAAACTCGACCTCCTTCCATATTTTTATATCAAAACATTGCTAAAAATTGATTAGGAGTAAGTTTTGGAAGATTGAAATAAGAAGAAAGTAGGAAAGTTTGGAAGTTAGGAAAGAATTTGAGGAAAGGATAGAAAAACCATGTTTTGAACTAGTTTCACATAAGATTTGAATAAGACAATCATTATGCTATGAACTTACACCTTTTATTAGTAATTCATAAGCTTTAGAGCTTAGTTTTGAAGGAATGAAGTTGTTGAATAAAAAACAGGAGTGAAAAGAACAAGAAACTTGAATTTAACTATCCATTGCTTGTATAATCCTTACATTCATGTATAATACCGAGTTTTCATTATTCTTTCATTATACATATAATTATTAGGATGTTATAGACCAAGATTTGAGATTTCAAAGCTTGGAAATTGGATTTTGAAGCCTAGAATAGCCTGTAATAAAACAAGTTGCGAGCTGCAGGAGTTTGCTCTGCACATCACTGCTCGAGCGGTGAAAAGACAACTCAAGTAGACCGCTCTGAAGCCTAGTTAAGTAGGTTGATTCCTTGAGTGGTTGAAGGGTGGCTCATGCACACTTTTGGAAACCTGAAATTCTGGGAAGGTTCATTCACTGTTCGAGTGGTGAAGGGACTGCTCGAGCGAACTGGTTCTTTTCAACATGGTTTTTGTATCTTGTTCCACTTGAATTTCTTCTTTTCTTTGGACACTTTTAGATATGTTTTGACATCTAGACCCAAGGATAACATAATTAGAAACTCACTTATGACATATTTAATAGAAAAGAGAATTAAAGTTTATTAGTATGACCTATTGATATAGGAAGACAAGGATCATTCTAATGTTTCAATGTTTTGTTATTGTTTTGTATAGGTCAAGCTTGAAGAGGCTAAACCCTTATTCACATAGCTCATTGTGAGTAGTAGTTTAGTAACGCTATGTTTGACAAATGATGTTTTCAATGCCAAACTTGATTATGTTTACATGCATATTATATTCTTCTATGAATGAACATTCTATACTTTTTTATCATCTACCTAGATTGCATTCTTGGACCCAGACCCACAATTGCGGGTATATCCAATCATGTATTATGGCCGAGCTCATCATATTTTGTCTAACCGGTACTCGAGCTAGTTAAACCCCTATTTTCCTCGAATACTCATCCCAATGTATTTTGTCTACGAGTCAAGCTATGCTCTATCTTGTACAAGTATATATGCTATTTTGAAAGAACGTTTGAAAAGCTCGCAATATTCATTCATTTACCGCCTTACTTTATTACTATTCACTAGGCAATAGCTTACCCCTTTCCCTTATATGTATCTAGGTGAAGATGTGCACCAAGGACACGAAGAGGAGTCACACTAGCACCTTTTTTCTTTATTTTGTCTTTTGTAGAAGTTGTAGTTTTAGAACTAGAGTTTTACCTTTGTGGTTTGGTCTTTGTAAGAGTGACTTTTGTAGTTGTATCTTTTCCTTCATGTTGTATGGACATGTAAATATCAAGAACTAAATAAAATGTATGCTTGTTTAATTCTCATCCTACTTATGCACTTGCTCTGAATGGATATCAATTAATATAATGAACAGGTTGCTTCCGCTCAAGCCCCAAGATTATAATCCAGTCTTGTCTCATCTTGTCAGGCCTTTGGTAGTCAAATACTTTTGGCCAGTCATGACTACTATCCTGTTTGGGGCGAGATGAGGTTGTGACATGGATCCTCTTCAATATTCGAGCTTATTAGTGAAATCTCATAGCGCATTGGACAATTTACACCTTTCCTTTGTTTAATTGAAGTTTTCAAAGCTTTTCTTGTTTTCATTAGGTCACACATGGATTACTGAAGGCATAATTAAATGATTAGAAGCTCAACTCTCTTACTCTTATTGAAAATATGGAGACCCAAGGGTACACGAGAGAAACAAAAAGTAAAAGAACCAACTGACACAACGACACAAGAAAAGACAAAGAAAAGAAGACTAACCTGGCACATGACTCAACCACCCACAAGACACAGCTTAGAGTTTGACCAAAATCTCATCATTAGCATCCCAAAAACAAAAGGGGTTTTTCATTTTCCAAGTCCATTGGCAGAATTCATGATAAACTTCAAGTAGCCCATTGGTAGGTCCCATCCTGCCTTCACTTTAGCATCACTAAAACCTCCCTGATAGCCCCGACCTTCTCTTCGACCAAAGCCACTTCCTTCTGTAATTTCTCACACCATACCCCTAGTTCAGAAGGTCCTTTCCAAGCACTTTCAACAATTGCCCCTAGTTGATCCTAAGACTCATCATTCTAACCATCATTACTGGCAATAGTTAAGGGAGCCTCCTGATTTACTTTAACCCTATTAAGGTCAAGCTCACCAAGATTGAGTAAGCCTTCCACCTCCTAAAAGATCTGTTCGTTTTGCTATTCTTTCTTAAATTTTTTGATGAGGCAGAGATCTAAAGATTCAGGAATGAACACAATGGGTTTCAGCTCGTTAGCGAGTATGATGTACTAGTTAGGGTCGAAGTTGATTGTTGGCCAGACATTGATGGAATTTGTGCAATGGGGTGGTAATAGATTGGTAGTGACATTGGGTTTTTGAGGTGGAGCTATCATTTTGTTGTTGATGAGATATAGAATCTCATGATGAATTATCTGTGTCATGACCGTGCTGTTGGTGAAAGGTGTAGTGTTTGGTAGGTTCACGTCGAGCTATGAGAATATTTGGGACAGGTCATGTAGAGGGAATTGAAGGTGCGATTTTGCAAGTAATGAGCACCAGTCTTAGAAGCATTGGCAAAGGAGCTAACGGGTATAGACTGGGTACTCATGGGAAGGACTCCTATTGGTTTGGGATTGGAGTTGGGATGGGTATTTCTAGTAAGTCATCTCTTTCCATGGTTTAGCCTTCCTTTGTTTTTTGATCCCTGATTCAAAGTGCCTTCAACTTGGCTTCTCACATTGACTTCACTTGCGGTAACCCCCACTTTGGCACTGGGGTATTGAGCGGCAAAGGTTTCATCCACAATCTTCTCAACAACTGCAAGGACTTGCTGTTTGTTTAGGCCTTTGGTCTTCAAAATCTCAATAACCCATTGGAGATGTGCATGAAGATCAATACTTGCAACAAACTCATTCTTGCTACATGCTTCAGTCTTATCAAGGAATCAGATGGCTATATTTAGCCAATGTCCATTTGTTGTTGGTATGGTATCACCTAGGCTCGAGATGTCTTTGAGCAATAGGTGCAATTGGGCTACTCTTCTATCACCGTCAGCCTTCATCACTATTTCAACTTGGGGTTGGCCCATTCCATTTTTAGCTTATCCCAAGATTGGAATTCTCTTGGATATGAAATTCCCAGCATGGGATGTGGTTGATGATGGGGCCAAAACCCAAAAGGTTAAATCTGTCATAGTTTTCTAAAGGTCTTCAATCATTCTGAACATCACAAAAGTAGTGGGTTTGCCACTGGCGCATCTGGTGTTTCTAAACTGGATTGGCCTAGATGGACTAACTGAGTTAGGCTTTTTCGGAGTTCACTTTTTGGGGTTTGAGAGGATTGGGGTTTAGGTGCATCTGTCATGCACAAGTCGGTACCCTCTAGAATGAACACCTCAGGCTTGGGTAGATGAGATTTAGTGATGTATATACTAGGGTTGTAGGTGGATGGCAGTGTATGGATGAGGTTAAGATGAAGAAGTGGTGGTACTCGATTATTGGTAGGTGTAGACACCCTATTTTGACCGCCTTTGAGACTTGGGTGCTTCATTCCGAACACTGGATGATGGCACGTTACACTGTGCAATCTTTGGAATCTTCAGCAAATGAATTCTAATTTAAGCTCTAATCCCAACCTTATATCCCATTTTGACCAAAATGTTTTAGACCTTAAAAAATGCTCTTTTCAAATTTAGGACCCATCGTGTGGTTTTTGGCCTGGCCGTGGGTTTTGTGATCCTGCCGTGGATATTTTCGACCAAAAGATCTCAAATTCTATAAATAGATCCTCTCCCTTCAGAATTTAGGGATTGAGATATTTTCCAAAGGCTTAAGAGGTTGTTGAGAGCTTAGAACTACACTTGAACTTCAAAGCTTTTTTTGACCTTATATCACCTTTTAGCTATACGTACGTAACACATACACCATTAGAGCTACTTCTTGAAGCTTTTTGCTAAGGTTTCAAACTACATTTCAGATACTTGAGGGTGTTGGGATTGAAGTTTGATAACTAACAAGCTACTTCTCTCTTTTCAAGAGGTAGAGCTTTACTTTCTTTTCATCTACTTTTGTTCTACTCTTTTCCTCTGTTTTTCTTGTTTTGTACATGGTTTTTGAGTTGGTTTGTGGGGCAAAAATATGTGATTAAGGTTACAAAAAGTGGAGGGGTTGGCCACCCTTCCTTAGGCTTGATTACTAATTGTTAACTATAGCTTTTCTTTACTTTGTATTTATTTTTATTTTTTTTATGGGCTGTTTATTATGCTTTGAATATTATAGTTATACTGTTGTAATAGCGTAATAGTCCTCACAAATTTGGTGTGTTTAGGACGTAGCTGCCAATCCGTTTGAGTTGATTGCTCTACTTTTTTTTCTTGATTTTTTTTGATTTTCTCTCTTTTCTTCTTCAAATTGTTCTAAGCTCTCTTCTAGTTTCAATTTTTAAGCATGGAAATGGATGTCTCATCCTTATTCCATGAGTAAGAAGATGAGCATGCAACAACTTTTTATGGCTTTCATTCAATTGCTTAGTTCCGCTTTTATTTTGCTTGGAAGCTAAATGAGAGCTCTTTCATCAAAAGTATTAGAAACTATCTCCTAGTTCCATTTTTAAGCACGGAAATGGATGTTAATCCATGTCTCTAATTTCTTTCTTCAATGATGTAATCTCTTCTATACAAGCTTCCCTTTCAAAAATGGTTCTTATTAACCTATTCTCTCTAATTCAAGTATTCATTTACTCTTTTTCACTATGGGAGGTAGTAGGTTTGAGACATTTCTTCATTTGAAGTTTCTAGCTTTAATCCTCATTATTTGTTAGATCTTTCATCCTGTTACTTCACTAATCATTATGTAACAACCTAGGGATGTTTGATGATTTGTGAGGCAAACCCATTTCCTCCTTGAATGTCTCCATGATAGGAGCGAGCAAAAAGGATGAACATCTTTTAGAAACACCATGTCTGCACTGTTATTACCTCATTGCACAAAACAGGTTTTTAGGATAAATCTGAAGCAAGGCCAGCCTTCATTGGGGGACTATTGTTGGCAAAACAAAGTCGTGGCTGAGGGTAAAATAGGGTAGTTCTCCAGAGGGCAAACAGAGCAGTTTTTGAGGGGTTCTCCCTTGCGCGCATGTTGTTCTTGTTTTTGTCTCTTTAATGTTTATTGTTGTAATATTTGCAAATGTAATAGTTAGGTAATAATTCATTCGGTGATGTAATAATTAGTTAATTATGACATTCGGACCCTCTTGTAAGAGGGCAAATGTGTAACACTTGATGTATGTCTTCCAACCTCCATTTCTTTATCCCTTTTATTTACATGCTTATTGTGGTTGTATAAAGTATCATGTTTTCCTATATCATTCTCATGCTTTGTATCCATTTTTCCATGCTTCAAAGGTTCATCTCATCATACTTGATGTCTTTATCATTTCCTACTTGATTATGTGTGTTACCTCATGCTTTGAGTTGATTCGCATGTCATGTTAGTAACCAAATCTAGTAGTTGCATTTTTGTATGTGTTGCATTAGCCATTTTGCATATTAGGATCATGCATTTTTTCTAACGATCTTCTTTTCTTTGGCATGCCACGGTTAAATACTAGGTGAGCATTTTTTGCTTTAGCATATTATATGTGTGTTTGTGTTACAATGTTGAGCATATTACCATGAGACTATTTGCTTACTTGAAATAATTCTATGAATGCCTATGGATGGAGGCTATTTTTCTTAAATTGGAATGACTTTAATTGTTGCACATATGAGCTCATTTTTACTTTGGGTTCACAAATTCAAAAACTTTTTCAAAAAAAACATGAAATCAAAGTATTCCAAAGTAAGTGACGTGGTCTATACTTGTTTGCCTCGCATAGTAATATTAGTATATTAATAATTAGAACATGAGCATATAATGTCTACAAGATTCACATCATGATTTAGTGGAGGCCAATCTTTTAGCGGGTGAGTGGGGTGCTCAATTCATGACTTTCCCCTCTCATACCTAAGTTTCCAAACTGAGACAACTTTGGTTATGATGGATGAGTGGCCTTTGGCACAAGTCACGGGTTTCCTAATTCTTCCAAAAATATTAGGTGGCAACTCTGAAATCTGGCAATGCAGTCCATTTTTGGCATCTCTGGTGATTAATGGATTTTTCTAAGATTTGTCAGATCTAGACTCTCATTCATTTTTCTATTTCACATTGTACTTGTGAAGCCAGTTTCAGAACGACGGGAGTCCAAACTGTAGGGAATTGTATCCAGGGAGACTAAACCCTTTCGAGGAACGCAAAAAACCAGCTACAATAGGCAGTGGGTTAGTGGTGACATTTAGCCTTTACAGTGGAGCTATGATTTTATCGTCAATGAGATCCTGAATCATATGACGGAGGCAGATATATTGGTCAATACTATGGCCATGTTGCTAGTGGAAGAGGGTTAAGAAGGGGTTTAGGATCTAGGAGTTCGAGTTATCCCTTATCCAACAACACTTTCATGGCTTATGATAGGGACATGCAAAGAGAGTGAATGCTTCGGGTTTTAGGTTGGGTTGAATTGTAAGGTTGTATGTTGGTTTCAGTAGATGGGTTGGTTGCTTTGGCTGAGGTGGTAACAGTACTAACTTTTGAAGGTTTCGCGACTGTGCTACTACTACTAGTTACATTGGAACCGTGAACAAAGGTCTTCTTCATGGGTTCATGCTCATCTAATATGATCCCTTGCTTCATGGCATCTTCAATCTGGACCCCTATTTCATGCAGATCTTTAAAGGTAAAAAAAAAAAAGGAAAGACTATCATCTTTTATAGCACCTTGCCATGTAGATTTCTCACGACCTGTTGGTCATCATGGCTACCTTGGCTCTCTATCTTGTTATAAATTCCAGAAAGTTCTCTTTAGGCTCCAGACGGGTTGCTTCTAAGTCCCGAGTGGTTAGTCCAATTTGTACATTATAGGAGTACTGAGTGATGAAATCCTCAGCCTGCTCCTTCTAACTTTGTTTCACATAATCCTCCAATTAAGGGCGATGACATTCGCTACTAATTAATCATCCTAGCATTGGTATCGCCCTAAGCGGCTACTGTGTGATTAAGAGTATCCATCGTTCGTTGGAAAGTTGTAAGCATGTCTACTAGTTCCATTAGATTTTGGGCCATTATGGGATTGGGTAAATTAGCAATTGTGGAACTGGGTGGATGTGACCTTGTCAAAGAAGGGTTTTTCGGGATTGGAGGGACTAGAGTGTTTTTGATGTAGATAGGTCGGATTATATGGAGTGGGATGCGTTAAGCTTTTTCCGAGTTGAATTGGATTAGGCTTTTTCTGGATTGGGAATGGTTGTTTCTGAATTGGGGATGACTCCTTGCAGGGGACCCACCAAAGCATACAGAATCAAACTCCATTGACCTCAATGAATCCTAGAATCAAAATGAATACCCCATCAGATCGTGGTACTGGACATGTCGGTCAAAACAAAGTAAGACACAATTTTGACTTCTTAGTTATGATCTTGCTGTAAATTCAACCATTCAGATTCAATCCCCAAATTTTGATCCTCCACCATATCAAACACAACCCCCAAGATTCTGACCCCAAATTCTAATTCTGACATGACACCAAATTTTGAAAGAAATCCCCTAACAAAATAAGACTCTCCAAGGATTAGGTGCCCTTTTTTCCAAGATTTCACATTCGCATAGCAAATATTTCACATTCGCACATAAGCCAGCACTCCAAACACCCCTAGAGGTTAGGGTTTCCCTATCCTAACTTTGAATAGATCTAGAGTTTCACTATTCAAACAATTAGTATCATCACATCTTAGACACGGGAAAGCTTCCTGTCCTAATTATGGAAGTCACGAAAGCAGAATATATGTATTAGGTCAGTATAGTAAAAACGGTACCTTAGCAAGACAATTGATATACCTACCTTACCCAACACCTATAAGTGAAGGGAGAGTTCATCAATACGTTAGTGATTCAAATCCGAGGCTTATATTCCCACCACAACAGAGCCCATGTCCAGCAAGTTGTCGGGGGTGTCAGACGGCAAACACAATGACTTATGCGCACCAATGCATGCAATGTAATGAACATATATATCTATATATATATATGTATATATGTAAATAAGGCCTTCTTTGCCATCCTCTAAAAAAGTCAAAAAGTCACTATCCTATTCAAGTCATATCGTCTTGTTTAAGTCACATCACCTCTCTATCACATCACTTCAAACCCAACCCATACCCAACCCATATTTCATAAAAAGTCCAAAAGTGCACTTATTTAGAACATCTCAAACAACCCCTAAATCTCATATCATGGAGTTCGAGTCAAGGTCTCTTATTTTCCCCAGCAAAGTCACCAAAAATTGTGGATGTCCCAGAGGTACCCAAGCGCACCTAATAGTTCAGACCCTCGATCTTTTGATCTAGTCTCACTAGTGCAATGTGAAACAGAAAATGAGAGTCTAAATCCAACAACTTTATAGAAAATCCATTCATTTCAAAATATGTCAAAAAAGGACTACATCACCAGATCCGTAGTTGAGTCGCTAAAAACTGTGGATGTCCAAGAGGGTACCCGAGCATGCCCAACTATTCAGACTCCCAATCTCCTGATCTAGTCTCACTAGTGCAATCTGAAACATAAAATAAAAGTCCAAATCTGACAACTTTTATAGAAATCCATTTATTGCAAAATATGCTAGAAATGGACTATATCACCAGATCTCAGAGTCGCTACCTAATCTTTTGAAAAAATTAGAAAGCCCATGACTCGGGCCAAAGGTCATTATCCATCATAACCAAACATACCTTGGTTCAGAACCCTAGGTATGAGAGGGGTAGGTCATAAATTGAGCAGCCCCGCTCACCTGGTCAAAAGATCGGCCTTTACTAAGCCACGATATGAATTTTATAAACAATATATGCCCATGTTCCGGTTATTAGTAATGCTAACATTACTATGAGAAGCAAACAAGTATAGATCATGTCACTTATTTTGACATGTTTTGATTTCATGCATTTTTAAAAGACCTTTTGGATAAATGTACAACTCAAGAAAACTGAGTTCACATGCATATTACTCATCATTCCAACCTAAGCAACACAACCTTCATCCACTGACATTCAAAGGGATATATCACCTAAGCACGTAGCCACATAGTAGGATGCTAGACATAGTAAAAAAAATCTTGCACAGGTGGGATGCTAAAAGTATAAATGCTCACCTAGCATTCATCTTATGGAAAGCCAAAAATAATATGCTATGTACATATGCATGATCCTATATGCAAATATCTAATGCAATACATACAAAATACAACTAAAGATACGGCTACTAACATTTTATGCATGAATCATCTCAAGGCATGAATTAGCGCACAAAGGCACATAAGAATTGATTGGCCAAATCCTAATGCGTGAAAGATGGATACAAGTCATGAGTATGATAAATAAAACATGATGCTATATAGACCAAAAAAAAACATATAAATAAAAGGGATAAAAAAACGTGGGGTTGGAAATTATTATAACAATTTAAATGAGAAGAAAGAAGAAATGAGGTGAAGACATTATTACAACAATTGAACAAATAATATAAATAAATAAATAAAAGAAAAAAAAAGAAAAAGAAGTGGTGTTGGAGGAATTATTAGAACAATGAATTAATTCAGCGAAGTTACTGCTGAATCTAACAAATCATATTAAATAAATAAATAAAACTTGATCAACAGCTCTAGAAACACCTCAGAGAGCATTCCCCAGAAACTGTATGCTCTGCTCTGGGAAAATCTTCCGTCCACACACAAAATTGGCTGGCCAAAAGCCGAACTCTTCTTCCAGTCAAGATTTAGGTCAGTGTAGAAATTCCAAAACAAAAACTAAAGACATCTTCTGAGGGGTGCTTATCCATTCTACCTCATCCATTGACAAGAATCACTTAGGGAAGAGGTAGATGGCCCTCAACCCCTAACAATAGCATAAACCGATATATACAATAGATATTTTATAATAATTTATCAAACTAAATGGATTAAAACAAGATCAAATTCAAGCCTAAGAAATAGATGGGAACCTACATCATCTCTTTGTGAATAAGGAACAGTTAATACCCAAATCCATGCTATTAATTAGACAGAGCATATTAATGCACATCATTAATTAGTGGAAGCTTTTCTTTTAAAACAAGGGATTCATCAAAAGTTATTGAGAACTCTTCTTATATTCATGGAAGAAGGATGTTTCCACCCATTTCCATGTTCACTAATGATTGAGAAGAGAGATTTCAACATTTTTTACATAAAATCTCTTGTTTTTCTTCCAAAAACAATCAATGGAAATGAAAACCAACTACCTTCTCAACATCAAACCCTAAAAATCATCCAAGCTGTTCCATCCAACAACCACATCCATTCATCAAAATTGAGTATGGATTGAAGCGCATGAGCCAACATGCTTGAATGATGAGATAGGTGATATATATATATACATATATATATATAAATATACAATAAAAAAATAAAACCTATACTACATAATCAAACTTGTGGATGGGTGGCTACTTTCTACTTCCCTCCACATCCACAAGGTTCCAATTAATACATACATGTACAATAACAATGAATTATAGAATAAAAAGCACGAAAAGTGTGCAAAAGCATAAAAAAAGTAAAGAAAACAATCAACTCAATGGATGGGTGGCTATGTCCTAGTTCTCTCCACATCCATGAGGACCCATCACATGATTACAATATGCTAATAATGAGATAAAGCTTACAAATGAAGAACAATAGAGAAAAAATGAAAACAGTTCAAAGCTTCACCTTTAGAAGAGAGAAAAAAAAAGTTTCTTGACTGCCAAACTTGCTTCCAAACACCCTCACGGTCCTTAGATGTAGCTTGAATCCTCGGCAAGAATCTCCAAGTTCAAGATTCAATGGTGTTTATGTTGTGTAGGTATGAAGAGAGAGTTGAAGCTTTTAAGAAAGTTTGAAATTTGGAAGTAGTCTTTGCTCCTACAAGTCTCTAAGTTTGTAACAAAAATTTCTAGCCCTCAACAATGAAGAGAAGAGGTGCATTTATAGGCTTTTGGAGGCAAGGCTTATGGAGGATGCCAAATGCAAATATCTAAGATATTTGCATGAAGGTTGTGTAGGAAGCTAGGAAGCCAAACACAAATATCTAACATATTTTTGCAAAGCTTACAGAGGAAGCTCAATGTAAAAATATCTTAGATATTTGTAGAAAAAGGAAAAATTCCTAAAAATGCTCTGTACCTAAACAATTTTGTCAGCCGCAACATTACTTATATGACCGACTATTTTGTCATCTGGCCAAGAATTGCTGTCTGGCCAGACAAAAAATACATCATTGAACCAATAAAGTAAAGTTCGCATGATTTGAAAAGAGAAACAGGTACTTCAGAGGATTTCACCCCTTCCATTCACTCTCACTATATCATTTGCTCGATCTACTGAAAAAGATAACATTTGGAGTTTGAAAAGGCGCGCCTTAACACATTGTAGAAATGTTTGGAATTGAGCCACCACAATATATATATATATATATATATTTGAAAAGGTTTTAAGAATGTCTAAAATAGTTTGGCCAAAACAGACGTAAGGTTGAGATTAAAGTTTGAACTCGGCTCTTCTGTTAAGGAATTCAAATAATAGCACATTCCAACTTTCATCATCGGGTGTTCGGAAGAAAGCGCCTAAGTCTTAAGGGTAGTCAAAATGAGGTGTCTGCAGGTATGGTTCACTCAGGTATTAATTCTCTAATTTTGCACTCTAACTTTTTCCTAGATTGCTCTTTCGAGTTTTCAATCTTCGAACTCTCTTTTTATTTCTTTTTTCATTTTTTTGTATGCCCTAATTTTTGCCTAGGTCACCCTTCATATTTTCGGCCTAGGGAGCTCTTTCAAGGATAATATTTCTTTAATTTCTCCTAGTTCACAGGCTATGTAAACTCTATTCCATCCAAATCCATTAAAACAACTACGCCTCCAGTCATAATCTTTTTTATGATATACGACCCTGTCTAATTTGGCTCGAACTTCCCTTTTGGGTCATGTATTGAAGCTCAGTTTTCTTTGAGCACTAGATCTCCTTGTTTCAGATTTCTGATCTTTACCTTTTTGTTAAATACCCAGGCAATTCTTCGTTGATAACCTTGAACATGGTACAACGTTTGCAATCTTCTCTCATCAAAGGGCATCAACTCCTAAAACCTACTCTTTTGCAATTCAGCCTCCTCAATTTGACATTTCGCCAACACGAGTATTGAAAGGAATTCAATTTCAATGGGTAAGATAGCTTTCGTCCCATAGAGTAGAGAATAAGGAGTTGTTCCAATCGAAGTTCTAATTGATGTTCGATATCCCTATAATGCAAATAGCAACTTGTCTAGCCAATCCTTGTATCTATTAATTGTCTTTCACATAATGGTTTTGGCGTTCTTGTTTATGACTTTAACAACTCCATTAGTTTGTGGCCAGTATGGTGATGACTTATAGAAAGTTACACCATATTTTTTGGGCAAGGCTACCACCTCTCCTTCGAAGTGGGAACCATGATTTGACACTGTTTCGTTTGGCACACCATATTTGCAAATGATATTGTTTCTGATGAATTTGGCCACATATGAGGCTTTGAGTACCAAGAAAGATGCTACTTCGACCCACTTGGTAAAATAATCAATGGCAACTAGTATGTACTCATGTCTATTTAATCCCTTTGGCGTAACTGCCTCAATTACATCAATGCCCATACCAAGAAAAGCCATGGCAAGGTCAAGTTGTGCAATCATGAAGGTGGCACTTCACAAGGTTTGCATGAATATGGCACTGATGGCACCTTTTAACAAACCATATGCAATCACTCTCTATAGTAGACCGATGATATCCTTATCTAAGGCTCTTCCTTACTAGCATAACTCCATTCACATGAGCTCCACATTTTCCACCATGTACTGATTCCATGACCATTTCTCATTCTTTCTCATCTAAACACAACTTATGAATCCCCAAATGAATCCATTTGTATAGCCTTCCCACGCATAGGATATATTGAGCAACTAGGTGTCAAATTTCTTGTTTACCCTTTTTTGTTGCCCATTGTGGATCCTTTTCTATGATATTCTAGATGTCGTAGTACCAAGGATGTCCATTTTAGACTTCTTCCACTGCTGCAATCAACTCATAGGCCGACATGTATCTTTGCTATATGATTATCGGTCTCATTCTAATGCCTCCTAGGATATCACCATGGAAACTAAAATGACCAAGGCATTAGGGAACCGATTATTTTCTCTTGCCATGTGAGTGAATGTGACTTTCTCAAACCTTCATAGCAAACAATCTAGAGTTTGATGGTATACTTTCATCTTTTCTCCTTTGACTTTCCAATCCCCTCTAGCTTGTAAGACGACCAAGTTTGAGTCACCAATAATGTCCAACCACCTTGCCCCTAGTTCGAAGGGATGCTTTTAAACTAGCAATGTGAGCCTTGTACTCTGCTTGATTGTTTGAAACTTCAAAATGGAGCTTGAAAGCCAAAGGCACACAAGACTCATCAAGGGCAATAAGGAGCACCCATAGCCAATTTGGTTTAAAGCCCCATCAAAGTACAACTTTCAACTTTCTTTTGATATTTGCATGATTTCCTCATTTTGGAACAATAATTTTAAGCCGCCTTCTTCACTGACTGATTGATCTACTAAGAATTCTGCCACTACTCTACCTTACACTAATTTTCTAATGATGTGCTTTAGGTCAAACACAACTAAAGGCAACAACCAACGCGCTAGCCTACTAGTTAGTGCTGGTTTCTCAAAAAGATATTTGATTGGGATCTAATCTCGAAACCAACACCACTGAGGCAAGCAGGTAATGTTATAGCTTCCTAGTAGCCCATACCAACACAAGGCAGGTCTTTTATAGTGGTGTGTACAGAGCTTCATAGTCTAACATCTTCTTGCTAAAGTAGTAGCCTTTTCTCTCTTTGCCTCTAATTCGTGGGCCAACGTGAATCCCATTATGGAATCCATCACTAATAAATATAGAATCAAAGGTCTTTCAAGTTTTGGTAGTGACAATACCGTTGGAATGTGTAAGTAATACTTGATTTGTTCGAAGGCGAATTGGCATATTTCGTCCCAAGGGAAATTGGTTCCCTTGTTTAGAAACTTAAAAAGTTCTTCACAAGTCGATGTCAACTTTGCGATGAATCAATTTATGAATTGCACCTTACCCACAAAACTTCTTACCTCTTTTTTAGTCCTTGGTGAAGGCATTTCTAGGATAGCTCTGATATTGGAAAGATCTATGTCTATGCCCCTTTACGTGATCAAAAATCCCAATATTTTCCCAGTTGTTCCCCCAAATGTGCATTTCTGTGGATTTAACCTCAATCTGTATGCACGGATCCTTTTGAAGAATATCTTTAGTGTAGTGCAATGGCTCTTTCTTTCTCTGTACTTAATGATCATATCATCCTCATACACGTCTAGTTATTTGTGGTTCATATAATGTAATAGATTAGTGACGACCCTTTGATAAGTAGCTCCAGTATTTTTCAATCCAAACGGCATGACCCTATAGCAATACTTTTCCCATAGAGTCATGGTGTGGTGGAAAGCTGCATTTTCTTGTCTTCCGGTGCCATCATGATCTAATTATACCTGAAAAATCCATCCATAAATAACAAAAGTGCATGCCCTGCTGTGAAGTCTACTAACTCATCAATGTGCAGTAATGGGAAATCATCCTTTGGGATAACCTTGTTCAAATCCCTAAAGTTAATGCAAACTCTAATTCTACCATCTTTCTTTGGGACTGAAACTATGTTGGCTAGCCCTATTAGATATTCAGACACTATTAAGAATCCAGCATTGATTTGTTTTGTTACTTCATCTTTAATCTTAAGTGCCCAATCGAGGTGGATACTTCTTAACTACTGCTTCACAAGTTTCGCTTCAGGGTCCAGGGGCATTTTATGTTATACCATCTCAGGATCGATTCCAAGCCTAAATATGTTGTTAAATAAATCATGCAAGAGAGAGGCAAGAAAATGAGCAAAACTAAGAGACTACATGATTCTATCGTGGATTAATGTCCTAAAATGTTTGAATACTAGAAATAAATAAAAATAAGTATTGAAATAATACCTACTGGTTTCTATAAACCGAAGAGTACAAAAAGTAGCAAGAAAAGCCAAGTTCCTTGCTTACAAGAATCCCTCAAACTTGGGTTCTGAGTTTAGTTTGAGTTCTTCAAGTCCTTAGGGTATTTTCAGAGGTTTTGAGTTGTTGTATGGGTAGGAATTTCAAAGCTAAGGTAGAGGAACGAGAGGGGTGGGTGTTTTGCTCTCAAAAACTCTCAAAATTCTAACCCCTTCAAAGGGAGGAGAGGGGCTCCTTATATAGGTAGATGAGAAGGTTCTGGAGCCTCTCCTCGAGTTTTATCACTTTCTCCCTCTGCCCCCTCCCAAAATGCACCAAGATTGAGTTACTAAAAATAACTCTGTCACACTTGGATGTGCACACTCACAACTAATGTGCACATGCACGTTTTACCTTGGTACACGTGCCATGCATTCATGCATGCACAAGTGCGAGGTCTCATGCCCTTGGCTTGCTTGTCGCCTAAGTAAGCCCGGATTGCCTTCTGATTAATATTTTTGAGAAAACTGGTCACTAATTTTGGAAAATATATTTGATCAAAGCACAACCGAGCTTTTCTCTCTTTTTCGGGGTTAAAAGTTGATTTTTGGTTAAAAACGATCCAGGGGTAAAATGGTCATTTTTTGCAAAAAAAAATTACTTGTGGAAAAAACGAGTTTATATAGAAACACCAAACTACTTTAAAATCTCAAAGATGAAGTAATCATCACCATTTCATCATTTGGAGGCTTGCAAGCGTCCAAAGTCTTAGGGTTAGTCAAAATGGAATGTCTACACCATCTCAAGCATGGGAGTGAGCACAAACCACATAGAAGCAATGGAAGTATGAAGTGCAATGAACCAAGTTCAATATGCAAGAAAAATGTATGTAAAACATAAGTAATGATGATAGAAAATAAAATTTAAAAAAAAAACACGATTCTAAGAACAATATGGAAAGCTTGAAATAAATAAAAGAGATAAAGAAAAAAATAAGAATGTAAGAGTGAGAGAAATGAGAGACAAGAACAACAATCAAAGTTATAAATAAAAGAATCAATCCGACAAGATAATGGAAGCAACAACTAACACAAAATGGAAGCCAAAATAAAAGAACAAACTAATTAAGAAAGCTAACAAATGGAGCAACAATAAGAATGGAAGCTAAGAATCATAAGAAGCTAAGAACCTACATTCATTAATGAGATGAAAGCTAGAAAATGAAGGATAAAATTGATGAATTTATTCCATTAATCATATGATGTCTATAGAAGTTACTCAAACAATTAAGCTAAAATAATAAATGATAATCAAATAAATGTGAAAGAATCTACACATCTACTCATGGAAAAGAGCATATTATAAACCATTCTAGAAGAAGCAATAACTAGAATAACTAGAAATAATAAGAGACTAAGAAGTTACATAAGAAATGAAACTAAGACAAATAAATCAAAGAAGTATGAATGAATCCACATCCCTTACTTATGGTGAAGAGCATATAAATGCTTAAATCTATATTAAAACAAGATAGAGGGAATAGGTTACAAACAATTTTTAAGAAGAAGCAATGTTTGGCTTCCAAGGAAATAAAAGAGAAAGTCATAAGAAAGTGAAGGAAAATGCTAGAAAATAAGAGAGAAGCAATCTAATCACTACAGCTAATGGAACTCAATGAAAACAAGTGAAAACTCATTCTCTACATCATGAAAAGTAGACATAAATGTCTAAATCCATATTCTAATGGATTGAGAGTGTAACACCCCGAAAAATATTACAATAAGATAATCCCACAACAGATATTAATTAATAACAGGTGATTGAATATAATGTTCTTCCATTCATAAGGTTTCTCTTTCCAAAAGTATAACACATGCAGTTATACATTCATAAGCCCTAACCCTGAATTTATAGCATGGGTTAGAAACAAAAGATAAGAAATAAAAGTTAAATAGATATACAATGCCCTATTGGCTACAACTTTCCAAAATGGTGCTTGGTTAGAACAAAAGTGAGTTTTAACTCAATAAAATTAAAGCTCTAAACTTGTACAAAATAAATACAACAATAACCAAAAATAGAAGCTCTTGGTTCCTAGTCCTCCCAACCTATTGCCTTGGCAGAGGCATATCATCAGCACCTGAAAATGATTTTTCACATAGGATGAGCCAAAGCCCAATAAAAATACTCTAACACAGTGTATGAATCTTAACAGAGTTATAAGTTGAATGTATATACAATGCTCGAGCCAAAAACCTTTTATATCTCTTTCCAAAACCATGTTATGTCAGGTTTGTATCACAATTCATACAATCAATTCCTTTTCAATAGAAAATAGAGTAGTGGATACAACACTGGGAATCTCTAGGACGTGTTGGCAAATAGGCTACAAGCCCTACCAATTTGTCATTTTTACTGGTATTAACAAGATGATCGACACCTAGCTGCACTGGTTTCTGGACTTTCAACAAGGACACAGGCCAACATAATACCACAACTACACTCTTACCCAGATTCACCAAGGTATTCACCCATTTTTCTCAAAACAACAACATTTCAATGTGTTAAATATGTTACAATGCTCAATGCAAATGGATGAGAAACTAGTTTCAACTCACTTAATTCTGATGCAATTTTTACAACAATCCCAACTATCCTCCACTGAGCCCAAAATAGATATCTCTAAAGAGAAATAATTCTCAACACATAAATACTTTTCAACTTTTCCAATTAGGAGTGATAATTCATATCTTACTCCACCCCCATCATCATCATTATTCCAATTTCCTAAAACCAACATCAATTCCATTTCCTCTTTACAAAAATTAATTTCTCACAGTTTAGGGCAAAAACCCCCTTTCTTTAAAAATCAATTTCCATGGATAAAATTCACCATTTATCACAACCTAACCATTTTTACAAAACCACAATCTCATGCAAGAGCACAATTTGAAAACCCCACTTTTGATGGACCCAGGATTTATCCAAAAATCCCCAAATCACTATCTTGTTTAGAAAAGCAAATAATTAAGTTAAAAATCGTAAAAAAAGGTTGAAGTAATCCCTACCTCAAAGAAAAGAACCTAGGAGAACAAGGGTTAAAACTTGACGAAGCCGAAAACGAACTTTGCTCTGATCAAAACGAAGCTTTAAGTGAGCTCTACCATTTTATCAAAGGGACTATGGTCTAGAATTCAATGGATCAAGATGTATTTGAGGTTTAGAGATGGCTTCTAGAGAGAGAGTATGTAGATCTAGGTTTTGGAGCGTTTTAGAGAGAGAGAGAGAGAGAGAGAGAGAGATGAGAAAATGACTCAAAAGTGACCCCCTTTAGACTGATATACACGAAGATCATTCGAGCGCACAATGCACCCCTCTCCGTAGTACAAACCTGCAAAATTTCGTTCGAGCACAAGAAGCATTGCTCAAGCATAGATATCAAGCTCTCAGTAGTTTGCAGGCTGTAAAAGACTGCTTGAGCTCAAGAAGTGTCGCTCGAGCAAACAGGCAAAATTTTGGGTAATTAACTCTTGAAAAACAAGCTGCCAACTTGTTCCAAACATGACAATGATACTCCAATAGCCAAACTCAATGATGTACAAGATGAATAAGGAGTTGAACAACCAACGAGACAAAGGGAATTTTGGATCCAAAACAATAAATGGGCTGGGTCCAAACTAGAGTCATTATAACCTCCCCCCTTAAGAAATTTTGTCCCTGAAAATTTTGTTTTAAAATCAGTACAATAACCACTGTATTTAAATCAACAAAACAATGATCCAACCATTCTCATAACTATGACCCATCCACCTATCATCCAATCTCATAGCAACAATGAACAAGGTTCTCAACATACAATTCACTTTTTCCAAAAACATGTGCAAGGTTTTACATTTAACCAACATAAAAAAAATAAAAAAATAAAAAAAATTCATTACACATTTCAAACATTAACAAAAAGATCCATATATTTCTCAAAGACTTCCACCTCACGTTCCCAAGTTGCCTCATCAACCCCATGCTGTCGCCACAACACCATTACCAATGGAATTGTCTTACCTCGCAAGACTCGGTCCCCGTGTATCTAGAACTCTTACCGATCTCTCCTCTTATAAGGCATCCTCATCTATCTCTAACTCGGTCCAATCCAACACATGTGATGGATTTGGCTCATACTTCTGAAGCATACAGATATGAAACACGTCATGAACCCCAGAGAGTTGTAGGGGCAAGGCCAAACGATAAGCTACCACCCCAATACGCTAGGATCTCAAAAGGCCTAATAAATCTAGAAGACAACTTCGCACACTTCCCAAACCTTATTAAACCCCATCTAGGTGATATTTTCAAGAACACACAATCACGTACGTCAAAGCATTCTGAGGATGATAGGCTGTACTAAATGCCAATCTAGTGCCCAAAGCATTTTGTCGGCTTTGCCACAACCGAGCCATGAAATGCAGATCTCTATCCACAACAATAGTAGCAGGGACTCCATGAAGTGGCACTGTGTCCCTAACATAAAGGCTGGCAAGATGCTCTACTAAGTCACTTGTGCTCATAGGTACAAAGTGTGCTGATTTGGTTAGCCAATCCACTATCACCCACACTGTATCATTGCCCCGTTGACTCGTTAGAAGGCCCACGACAAAGTCTATCATGACATGTTCCCACTTCCACTCAGCTATAGGCAAGGGTTGCAACAAACCCACTGCCCTCTGATGCTCGGCTTTCACTTGTTGACAAGTATGGCACCTCGAAACAAACAAGGCTACATCTTTCGTCATTCTCTTCCCACAAAACAAGCGACTAAGGTCGTGATACATCTTAGTGCCTCCCGGGTGTACCGCAAGGTGCGAATGGTGGAACTCTCATAGTACCTCCTCTCTACAAGATTCCGGCACAAAAAGATAGTCAAGATATCTGACACTCGAGTTAGAATACGCATTCAAGCCCTTCTTTACCTTCCCTCTAGATATCTTCTCCCAGATGGATTCTACATCATGATCACCCCAGTCTAATTCCATAACTCAACTCACAAGTGTAGGTTGTGCAACTACAATAAACAAAGCTGCAGACTCAACAAACTCGCCAAGATTCAAGTCAAATTCACCAATAGCGCCCAGCATCTCCTCTTCCGGGATGGATTTCCTACTCAAGGCATCGGCCACTATATTCGCCTTTCCTAGATGATAGTGTAACTCAAAGTCGTAATCCTCCATAAATTCCATCTATCTTCTCTACCTCAGATTCTGATCTTTCGGTGAAAACAAATACTTCAAACTGTTGTGATCAAAGAATACTTCAAACTGTTATGATTAGAGAATACCTCAAACCTCTCACCATACAGATAATGTCTCCAAATCTTCAAGGCAAAGATCACTGTTGCTAGCTCTAAGTCATGAGTAAGATAGTTTCTCTCGTCTGTTTTCAACTGTCGTGACCCATAAGCTACTACCTTCTCCTCTTCCATTAAAACACAACCCAAACCTTCTCGAGATGCATCACAATATACAGAATAGCCCAAACCCCTCTCCGAAATAATCAACACTATAGTAGTGGTAAGTCTAACCTTAAGGTCTTGAAATGACTTCTCACAAGTCTCATTCCACCCAAACTTGATTCCCTTCCTCGCCAGTCTAGTCAATGGTGAGGCTAATCTAAACAAATCCTTCATAAAACGATGATAATACATAGCTAAGCCCAAGAAACTCCGAATCTCAAAGGCATTCTTAGGTTATTTCAAATCTTGCCCTGTCTCAACCTTAGAGTAATCTAAGTAACCTATTTCTCGAATACCACATGGCCCAAGAATTTCATCTCCTTCAACCAGAACTCACACTTCCTGAACTTAGCATACAACTTGTGGGCTCTAAGTAGCTCAAGCACAACTCACAAGTGTTCCTTGTGCTCCTCTTCAAAGGGTGAGTAAATCAAAATGTCATCTATAAAGACAACCACAAAATGGTCTAGGAACTCATGGAAGATCCAATTCATCAAATCCATAAACAAGGTCGGTGTGTTGGTTAGCCCAAAAGGCATCACCAGGAACTCATAATGGCCATACTGCATATGGAATGTCGTCTTCTAGATATCCTCCTCCTTCACTCTCAATTGGTGATAACCCGATCTTAAGTCTATCTTAAAGAACCAATAACACCCCTTCAACTAATCAAACAAATCATCTATACGAGGCAATGGGTACTTGTTCTTAATAGTTACCCGATTCAACTTCCTGTAATCAATACAAAATTGCAAAGTGCCATCTTTCTTCTTGGCAAAGAGAACCAGTGCTCTACAAGATGCAGTACTAGGGCAGATAAAGCCCTTATCTAGCAATTTCTGGAGTTGAATCTTCAACTCACTCAACTTAGCAGCTGCAAATCTATACGGTGCCATGGAAATCGGTGTCATGCGAGGCACTAAGTCAATGAGAACTCAATCTCATGGTGAGGTGGTAAACTACTGAGATCCTTGGAAAAGATGTCTGGGTATTCACAAGCTACCTTCGGTAACTTAACTTGGATCGCATTGCTCTCAACATCCAAGAATATAGCGAGAATGAGACTAAGCTCGCCCTGACCATGCGTATCACATACTAGCAACAAGGCCCTATCAACCCAATCCCCGAGGAAATAAAAACAGTCACCACCTGAGGTACACACCATAACTCTCTGACGGTAACAGTCTATAATGGTCTAATAGGATGACAACCAATCCATGCCCAAAATAACATCAAAACTTGACATATTAATCAACACAAAAGAAAAACGAAGTCGGTGACCGACAGCCTCAATCTCACAACCTCGACACCCCTGGTCCACCACAACCTCACCATCAACAAGTGACTCTACCCTGAGTGGAGATGCTAACCAAGCCACTTCTAACCCCCAATGTTGATGTGAATGCAGACGAAATGAAACAATGCGATGCACCATGTAGACACCCCATTTTTGACAGCCTGTAAGGCTCGAGCGCTTTGCCCGGTATGCTTGATGATGAAAGTGGTGTTGTGCATGGTTCGAGCTCTCAATGAAGGTGCTATGTTTAAGCTCCGAAACAATCCCAAACCTTCCATATTCCCATTGTTTGTACCTCATAAATTTATTTTTACCCATTGTGTCACGCTAAGTTGAGTCTGAAGTATGGAGATAGGGGATCACATTAAGGCCCGTTCATGCCTCATTGGGAGCCGGGTGTGGCTATTTATGGTCAACTGTGCCTTGGTAGCGAGAAACATTGTTCTGGGAGGGAACATGCCAGCTATCCATTTTTGAAGATATTTATGATCTCTTTTGCTCAAATTCTATAAAAAAACAAAGTTGTATCTTTGTTTTGAGGGTTGAACAAATCCTAAAAAGCTTATAAACCTTCTTGAGAGCTCCTTATTCTTGTGCAAGCAACCTTTGATCAAGTTTACCACCTTGAACCTATATCCATACACCATATACACCTTTACACCTTAGCCTTGGAACCTTGGTTGAGCCTTGAGCATCACAATTCAAGCTTGAGAGTGTGTTTGGACCTAATTTGATTCACAACAAAGAGCTTACCTTTCTTGAGAGATATAAGCTTACTATCTTTTCTCTTCCTCTCTTTGTTATCCCTTGTTTTTACACCCTTTCCTTTGCTTTCTAAATTGATTTTGAAAGTTTAAAATAGGCTAAAAATCATGCTTTGAGGTTTCAAAAGTGGAGGGGCTAGCCACCCCTCCTTGTTCTTGCTTACTAGCCTTGTTGTCTTTGCTTGTTGTTTAGCTTTTTGGGCTCTTTTCATGCACTTTGAGCCACTGTTTTTCACCTATTTGGGACTATTTTAAGGCTGTCCTAGGTTGCTTAATTGGTTCAAGCTTTGATTAGTTCATTTACTATATCATAAGTTTGCATATATAACTTGTTGTATGTTGTTCTTAGCCTTTCTTTGTTTAATTTCCATGTTTAAGGGCCTCATTTTAATAATCAACTTGACATTCATTTCTTTCATCTGGGAGTTGTTTCAACCAGTTGATGGTTGTTCAAAACATGAGCTAGAGATCTATGCTTAATAGCTTAATCTCTACGGAGGTTCATCGCCAACGACATAATCTCTCTTTCATGTTGAGAATCACTTCCCGTTTGACACGCTTCTCATTTAGTGGACGTAATCATCACCTTGGACGTAATCATCACCTTGGACTTAATGGATTAAAGAATGGAATGGTCTAAAAGTTGCTAAAATGAACCAACCCACATAAAGAAAATGAGTTATATTGCTTGGGCTTAGCTGGATGTTATGCTGAGTCTATTGTGTCAAGAGTCATCACACGTCAATTCATGGTGTTTTGATGACCCTTGAAGCGTTTTTACTCCCCACTTTTGAGCTCATTCCATGATAAAGGGAGGGAAGGTTTTTATTCAATGCATTCATTGATCTTTGTCCAAATTGTGGCCGAAATCATCAAGCAAACAAATTGTTCATTGACGATTTTGAAAATAATTCCAACCTTCTCTTGAGGCTTTCCCATGACAGAGGAGTGTGAGAGGGACAAATAGAGTTCAGAAAACTCTATCTGCACTGTTTTCACCTTAGAGCACAAAAACTAGATTTTGCATAAAATTAAGGCATGTCCAGCCTTATTTGCACCCGGCTGGGCTTCATTGGTGGCCAGCCGGCCATCAATGTTTGGTCAACAGCATGTTTTGCAGAAAACAGAAAGCAGTGGCTAAAGGCGAAACAGAACGGTCTAGGCAAATAGAGCAGTTTCTGGACCCTGCGCATGCGAGCAGTGTGCATCCTTATGCGTCCTTGTTCGATGATTAATCATTAATTATTATTGTTGTAATTAATTATTGTTGTTGTACTTAACATATTTTTGTAGCCATTGTTTATATTGTAATCATTATAGCTAGTTAACTTAGATAGCTAATTCATTTCTTTGATATTCATTAGAATTTGTAATAAGTAGATAATTAGCTTAGCTTATTTATTCATTCGGTTTTGTAATAATTAGTTTAATTCGGACTCTCGGACATTGATTCGCACCCTCTTTCACGAGGGCTAATATGTAATAAATTGCATGTCTTCCAACCCCACATCTTTCTCCATTTTACTTACTTTCTTACAATGGTTAGTATAGAAAATCATTTTTCAAATTAGCATTCTCATGATTTTCATCCATTGTCTTGTATGCATCCAATGTTCGACTCATCATACTAACCAAATGTTTAAATTCATTACTTGAATACATGATTCATCACATATCTTGAATGGAATCATATGCCATGTTCATAGCTGGGACTATTAAAATTGCATAACATGGGCGTTGCATTTAGTCATATTGCATTAGTTAGGAACATGCATATTTTCTAATTATTTTGCTTTATTTTGGCTCAGAGTACTACGTGACCAATTTTGAGTTTTAGCATCTTACATCGAATGTTTGTGTTTCCATGTCAAGCATGATTTCCATGAGGTTATGTCCTTAATTGATATATTTTCTTGAATGCTTGGGAATGAAGGCTAATTGCAAAAATTGGGACAAATTGATTAATGTGCATACAAACTCGCCTTTTCAAGTGACGCATATTAAAACAATTTTTCAAATAAAACATGAAATCGAGGTGTTCCAACTTTTGCAAATTAGTCTATTCTTATGTGCGTCGTATAGTAATGTTAGGCTAATAACCGGAACAAGAGCATATAATGTAAATAAAAATCACATCATAATTAGTAGAGGCTGATCTTTGATCGGGCGAGTGGGCTGCTCAATTAATGACCTTCCCCTCTCGTACCTAAATTCACGAGCCGAAACCCTTTGGTGATGACAGACTAATGGCCTTTGGCACGAGTCTCGGTTTCCTAAATTTCTCAAAAATATTTCGCTGGCGACTCTGTAATCTGGCAAAGCAATCCATTTTTGGCATTTGACTCAAACTCAATTTTCCAAAAAGAATTGCCGGATTTGGACTCTTTTGAGTTTTCACTATTTCGCATTGCACTTATGAAATCAGATTCAAAACCACAAGAGTCTGAATTGTAGGGCAAGTCATATCCAAAAGCAGCACGAAAAGCAAGCTACAGTTTCTGGCAACTCTGTTACGGAGTTAAAGAACTTAAATTGAAATTCATGATGTGAAATTTTATCTACACTGATATATTCTTTGCATTGCATTTGCATGGTTACTTTAAGTCACTGTGTATCCCGTCTACTATTTCTAGACGGTTTGTCGGAGGCTTGCCCAAAAGGCTTGCCAAAAGGCTGATCGGTCACGGGCTCTGTCATGTTGGAAACACATCCCTTGGATTCGGATTATTGTTGTACCACTTGATCCTCTGTTCACTTCTTGGTGTTAGGTGTGAGAGGTATATTAGGTAATCTTGCTGAGGTACCTTTCCGACCATTTGACCTAGTTGCATATAGTAAGGCTATAATGATTATTCCAACTTAGGACAAGATGCCATCCATTTGCAAGATGTTGTGAAACTCATTGTTTGAAATAGTACAGCCTTGATCATGTCAAAAATCTAAGACAGGGTAACCCTACCCCTTTCATAGCGGTGTTTTGGTTCTTTTACTTGGTATGTGCTTTTATAGTGAGGCTGTACAACATGGTTCACATCAGTATGAGTTTGAGAACAGAGTTCAGGAGATTACAGTTCAGCTGTATGTTATGACTATTGTGAATTAGTGCTGAAGTGCTGTCCGATTTTGATTATTGTTTTTTTCTTCTTTTTGCTAGGTAGTTTACCATCATAGCTTCAGAAAGACCTGATATGCCCCAAGTTGTGTGGAGTCACTTTGGCAGGCTTTGCAAGACTCAAGGCCTTGTTGGTGGCCAACCTGTGTTGTTCTCACTTCCGCCAGTCACCTGATGAAGATGGAACAGACAGTCAGCAGCACCAATACAAAGCACTCTGCAAACACCTACTCGTTCTCACTCAATCAGTTCATCAGCATCTATTTCACCCAGACCAGTGTGGGAGCCGAATTTCATCAGAACCATAGGAAGGAATGAGTGTGTCCGGTCTGGAACGTAACCTCTATTCGGTACATACCCTAGTCAATCGAAGAGCCGAATAAAGTAACCAGTACCCCAGCCAGAAGAACAAAGGCCGAGTAGAGGTACATGTAACAGATCAAGGATGGGCCCAGCCCAAACGCTCAAAGAGAATACTATAAATACGGGATCACCCATTAGAGAAAGGTATGTGAGAACTACTATGCTTAACTTAGAATACAAGTAATCCTGAGTGTAGAGACTGACTTGCCAATCGGAGTGCTAATTCCAGCACCCCCGATCGGAGTGTATATTCCTTTTCAGGTGACTAGCAGAGGATCACGAGCGTCCCCCAAGATCAAAAGAGTATTTCCATACCACTTCTCCACAATTGGCGCCATCTATGAGAATACTCAAAACACATCCATGGCAGGCGTAACGGAAGACCCTCCGATAGTCACTGATGAAACCACGCAGAGAGACGACCTCACTCCAACAAACATGCTTGGACTGGAGACTATCCCCGCAAGAGGCGTTTTGAACTTCGCTTCACCCTCGACTTCAGAGCATGAGGCAATGCAAGCGATCATGGAACAAGCAAAGAAAACGAACAGAGGTTGGAGAACATGATCGCTGAGAACGAACGCCTTCGTCAGGATTTGACCTTGGAAGTGGCGAAGTCCAAACAAGCTGTGCGCCAAGATCCGGAACGACCTATGAGGGCAAGTGGTCGACGATCTCGAGCCCGACAACAAGACACTGATAGCGACTCCGACTCATTATTCCTGGAGTCCAAGAAGAAGGGACGATCTAAAACTTCCAGTTCCTCTGAATAGAGTCCACGTATAAGGCATAAGCGCAGAAGAAACAGCTCAAATAAAGAAGACTAGCATGATCCCTTTGTACGACGGATCGTCACGGCAGTCCTGCCCAAAAAGTTCAAAGCTCCGTCGTTCACTCTCTATGATGGAAAATCAGACCCCACCGATCACATCCGTTACTACAAGCAAGCCATGACATTGCATGCAAATGACAAGGCCCTTATGTGCCGAATATTTCCCAGCAGTTTGGGACCATTGCTTGTTAGGTGGTATTATAAACTGGAGCCGGCTTCGATCAAAAGCTTCCACCAATTACAAAATTTTTTTGGGGCCAAATTCATCACCCACGAGGTTCAACCGAAACAAGCCGACTCTCTCTAGGCAATGCAAATCCAGCCTGGAGAAACACTAAAAGCGTATTCGTCGCGCTATTGGGAGTGCTTTAATCTTGTTGATGACATTTTCAACGACTCCATGGCCATCACCGCCTTCAAAATGGGTTTGCATCCTAACAGTGTTCTCCGCAGTTCTTTGACTAGAAGACCCCCCAAGACGGTCTGGTCGTTGATGAAGAAAATTGAAGAATACTGCAAAGTGAAAGATGACGCTTTACGGGTTAAAGCCAGAAACACGGCCAACAAGACAGCTCCTCAAATTGCTCAACCAATAAATTTTGTACCACTTCAGAGCCCTGAACCACGCCATCGGGCCAAATGGGACAAGAGACGGGATTCCCGCCGATCAAGCAACCACTGCTCCCACCGAGAAAATGAACAACTACAAGTCGACAGCAGGCGCACGAGGCACGCCAACAAGAAATATAAGGAGTTGACAGAGCCGATCAGTGCGGTTATGTCCAAAATCCAACACCTTTCGTTCTTCAAATGGCTGTCAAAAATGGTGGGACCTCCCAACACAAGAAGACGGGATAAACGGTGTGAGTATCACAAGGACCATGGCCATGATACTGAGAGTTGTTATGCATTGAAGGATCACTTGGAGGAATTGGTACAAGATGGTTGGCTACAACAGTACGTCCGAAAAGGCAGATCAACCAAAGCAATAGCCTTAAGACAGGATTCCCCTCCGCTCGGCGTGATCCACATGATATACAGCCTACCGATGACATCCGCGGTGCATACCATTCAGTCAAATCCCGACCTTCAAGCTCAACTCACTCTGGCTAAACGATCACTTGGAGGAATTGGTACAAGATGGCTGGCTACAACAGTACGTTCGAAAAGGCAGATCAACCAAAGCAATAGCCTTAAGACAGGATTCCCCTCCGCTCGGCGTGATCCACATGATATACAGCCTACCGATGACATCCGCGGTGCATACCATTCAGTCAAATCCCGACCTTCAAGCTCAACTCACTCTGGCTAAACGACCCCATGAAGCTGCAAGCATTGCTTTTGATGATTCCGATTTGGTCAGAGTGACACTTTCCCACATCGATCCCTTAGTAATTGAGTTACGCGTAAACCAATTCATAGTTCAGCGCGTACTCATTGATCAAAGGAGCACATCAGAGGTTATGTACTACAAGACATTCACCAAACTCGGCTTCTCCAAATCGAATCTCTCCCCGGCCCCTTATCCACTATTCAGCTTCAACGCCAATCCAGAGTACCAGTTGGGAAAAATCACACTACTCGTTCGAGCGGGCTCCCGAACAGTGGATATAGAATTCTTGGTCGTCAAGCTGCCATCGCCGTACAATCTCATTATGGGGCAGACTTGGTTGCACACCATGTAGGCCGTGCCGAGTACGTATCATCAGCTGCTACGATTCCCGACAGAACGTGGCATTGAGCAAATCCGTGGCTCCCAGAAATCAGCACAAGCATGTTATCTCCTCGCTGGAAAGACGTCAAAGGAGTTGCAAGTGAATTCCATTGAGGTGCCGGATCGGGAGAGCCTCGACGATGTTGGACGGCTCCCGAGTGAAAAGGCCAAGACCGAGTTAAAATCGACGGAAGCCCAAACAAGTTCTTCATGGTCGGCGCTTCCCTAAATCAAGTCGACAGACAACAGCTAATTTCTTTCCTCCTCAGGAACCTTGATGTCTTTGCGTGGACTCCATACGAGATGTCGGGTATAGATCCGTCTGTTTCACAGCACCATTTGAATGTTGGCCCTAAGTGCAAGCCGATCATTCAAAAAAGCCAGCGGTCAGCCGCAGAGCACACTGCCACCGTTGTTGAGGAGGTTGACAAACTGCTTGAAGTTAGGGCAATCAGGGAAGTGACCTACCCTACATGGCTCTCGAATACAGTGGTTGTGAAGAAGAAAAATGGGACTTGGCGAGTGTGCGTCGATTTCACAGACCTAAGCAAAGCCTGCCCCAAGGATTGTTTTCCCTTACCTAGAATTGACCAACTTGTAGATGTGACGGCACGCCATGAACGTATGAGCTTTCTCGATGCTTACAGAGGCTACCATCAAATCACCATGCATCCTGAGGACCAAGAAAAAACTGCATTCCTCACCCCAAGAGGAACCTACTGCTGCAAGGTTATGCCTTTTGGGCTGAAGAATGCAGGGGCAACCTACGAAAGACTGGTCACTGCTATGTTCAAGGAATAACTCGGCCACACTATGGAAGTGTACATTGACGATATGGTGGTCAAGTCCAAGGAAAAGCAGAATCATATAACCGATCTGGAAGAGACATTCGGCATCCTACGTAAATATAGAATGAAGCTGAACGCTTCTAAATGTGCGTTTGGGATCGGCTCTGGCAAATTCTTGGGTTACATTGTCAACCACTGAGGAATCAAAGCCAACCCAAGGCAAATCACAGCAATCCTAGAACTTGACTCCCCTCGATCGGTCAAAGAAGTTCAAAAGTTAATGAGGGGATGGCCGCCGCACTCAACAGGTTCATCAGTCGTTCCACAGACTGCTACCGACAATTCTTTCATACACTATGGCAGGGCAAGGCTTTTGAATGGTCCGCCGAGTGCGAAGCTGCTTTCAACGGCCTCAAGACCTTCCTCCGATTAGCTTCACTCTTGACAACACCGTCGGCCGGTGATCCACTCATTTTGTATCTGGCAGTTTCCAACCGGGCCGTCAACGCCGTACTGATAAAGGAAGAACTGGGGGAGCAGCGGCCAGTGTATTATGTGAGCAAGGCAATGGCTGACGCCGAAACACGCTACCTTCCACTGGAGAAACTCATCTTAGCCCTGGTCATGGTGGCAAGAAAGCTGATGCATTACTTCTAGGGGCGTAGCATTGACATGCTAACAGATTATCCCCTCTGATCAGTACTACGTAGCACAGAAGCATCAGGATGTGTTTCAAAATGGGCTTTTGAACTCGGCCAATATGATATTCAGTTTCTACCTAGAACCTCAATCAAAGGACATGTGCTTGCCGACTTTGTTGCTGAATTCACCAGGGGTCTTGCCAACTTCAAGTCTGATGAAATTCGACCGAAGTCGAACTGGAGAATTTATGTTGGGGACATTTGGCAGTTGTACTGTGGTGGATCATCCAATCAACGGGGCAGCGGAGCTGGAGTAGTAATCATGGCTCCCGACGGCGCGATAATTGAGCAGGCCGTCAAACTGGGCTTCGAAGCATCAAATAACAAGGCCGAATACGAAGCCCTTTTGCCAGATTTGAAGAATGCACACCTTCTGGGTGCTCGGCGTTTGCTGGTATTTTGCGATTCAAAATTGGTGATCAATCAGCTAAAGGGGGAGTACGTAGCCAAAAATGACCGAATGGTAGCTTACGTGAAATCGGCTAGTGCCTTATTGGCCAAATTTGACCATCATGAATTGAATCAAATAACACGTGATCAGAACACACATGCAGACGCCCTAGCTTGCCTCGCCTCCGCCATTAACTCAAAGATTAAATAGACAATCGAAGTAGGTTTCATCCCGGAGCCGAGTATTAACCCTTCAGAAAAAATCCAGGTCAATGTCATAGAGCCAGGACCGAGTTAGATGGACCCCATTGCCGCATTCCTGTCTTCCGAACAGCTCCCAGCGGACAAAAAAGAAGCGCACAAGCTGTGAAATAAAGCCCTGCGATATTATTTGGATACGCAAGGAAAGCTTTATAAAAAAATTCCTTTCTGGTTCATACCTGGAATGTGTACACCCAGACAAAGTCAAAGAGCTTCTGACTGAAATACATGAAGGCAGTTGTGGTGCCCATTCTGGCGGGCGCCCTTTGGCCCATCGAGCTATAACACGGGGATATTACTGGCCAACAATGAGAGCTGATGCTGAATGCTATGTGAAGAAATGTGAACAGTGTTAGAAGTTCTCCCCGTTAACCCATCTGCCTGCTGAAAGCTCCATTACTAGTCCCTGGTCGTTCGCCTAGTGGGGACTTGATATCGTAGGACCATTGCCGAGGGCCCCAGGGAACAAGCGGTACTTGATCATCGCAATAGATTACTTCACAAAATAGGTCGAAGCGGAGGCATTAACGCATATTCGAGATGCTGATGTTAAGCGCTTTGTATGGAGAAATATCATAACACGATTTGGCATTCGTGATCAGAACACACATGCAGACGCCCTAGCTTGCCTCGCCTCCGCCATTAACTCAAAGATTAAATAGACAATCGAAGTAGGTTTCATCCCGGAGCCGAGTATTAACCCTTCAGAAAAAATCCAGGTCAATGTCATAGAGCCAGGACCGAGTTGGATGGCCCCCATTGCCGCATTCCTGTCTTCCGAACAGCTCCCAGCGGACAAAAAAGAAGCGCACAAGCTGTGAAATAAAGCCCTGCGATATTATTTGGATACGCAAGGAAAGCTTTATAAAAAATTCCTTTCTGGTTCATACCTGGAATGTGTACACCCAGACAAAGTCGAAGAGCTTCTGACTGAAATACATGAAGGCAGTTGTGGTGCCCATTCTGGCGGGCGCCCTTTGGCCCATCGAGCTATAACACGGGGATATTACTGGCCAACAATGAGATCTGATGCTGAATGCTATGTGAAGAAATGTGAACAGTGTTAGAAGTTCTCCCCGTTAACCCATCTGCCTGCTGAAGAATTAAGCTCCATTACTAGTCCCTGGTCGTTCGCCTAGTGGGGACTTGATATCGTAGGACCATTGCCGAGGGCCCCAGCGAACAAGCGGTACTTGATCATCGCAACAGATTACTTCACAAAATAGGTCGAAGCGGAGGCATTAACGCATATTCGAGATGCTGATGTTAAGCGCTTTGTATGGAGAAATATCATAACATGATTTGGCATTCTAAGAGCTCTTATCTCAGACAATGGCACCCAGTTTGATTGTGGCGTCTACTGAGAGCTGTGCAGCAAGTATGGTATCCGACCTTACTTTTCTACTCCGGCTTACCCACAAAGCAATGGTCAAGCCGAAGCCTCTAATAAATCCATCTTGGACGACATCAAGAAGATGCTGGAGAAAGCTAAAGGAAAATGGGTCGAAGAATTGCCGAGTGTATTGCGGGCTCATCGAACTATGCCGAGGTGATCTACTGGAGAAACGTCGTTTGCTCTATGCTTCGAAACCCAGGTGATCATACCCCTCGAGATCGGCCACCCAACCCTGAAATCTCAAGTTTTTGATATCGGCCGACATGACATGATGCTGGCTTTAGATTTGATTCTGACCGAAGAACAAAGAGACCGTGCCCTTGCGTCCATGGCGCGGTACCAGCAGCAGCTTGCCAAGTCATATAATCAATGTGTTCAGCTACGCCGCTACACACCAGGAGAGTTGGTCCTAAAGAAGGTACTTCCAACTGCCAAGAAACCGGCTGATGGAAAATTGGGTCCTAACTGGGACAGCCCCTATCAGATTGATTCAATCGTAGGAGTAGGGGCATATCGGCTCAAAGACATGTCAGTAAGGAGTCTGCCACGGCCTTGGAATTCCACGCATTTACGCAAATTTTATCATTGACCCGACTTGTGGGGCATGATACTTGTTCTGAACGATTCGCCATGTACATCTCATTTTTTGTGATACAAAGATCCCTATTTACTCATTACAAAAACCAGTTCAAAGGTGTTCTGATAAAAACCTCCGGATTCGGAGCGCCCTACGTAGATATCACGATTGGCCAAGTAAAGCCTCCGAATTCGGAGCGCCCTTCGTGGATATCACGATTGGCTAAGTAAAGTCTCCGGATTCGGAGCCCCATCGGCGCATGACATCTTTGGGCCGATTAAGCCTTCGGATTCGTAGCGCCCTTCGTGGATATCACGATTGGCCAAGTAAAGCCTCCGGATTCGGAGCGCCCTTCGTGGATGTCACGATTAGCCAAGTAAAGTCTCCAGATTCGGAGCCCCATCGACACATGACGTCTTTGGGCCGATTAAGCCTCCGGATTTGGAGCGCCCTTCGTGGATATCACGATTGGCTAAGTAAAGTCTCCGGATTCGGAGCCCCATCGGCGCATGACATCTTTGGGCCGATTAAGCCTTCGGATTCGTAGCGCCCTTCGTGGATATCACGATTGGCCAAGTAAAGCCTCCGGATTCGGAGCGCCCTTCGTGGATATCACGATTGGCCAAGTAAAGCCTCCGGATTCGGAGCGCCCTTCGTGGATATCACGATTGGCCAAGTAAAGCCTCCGGATTCGGAGCGCCCTTCGTGGATATCACGATTGGCCAAGTAAAGCCTCCGGATTCGGAGCGCCCTTCGTGGATATCACGATTGGCCAAGTAAAGCCTCCGGATTCGGAGCCCCATCGGCGTATGACGCCGTTAGGCCGATAAAGCCTCTCGATTCGGAGCCCCCTCGGCGCGTCACGCCGTTGGGCCAATAAAGCCTCCGAATTCGGAGCGCCCTTCGTGGATATCACGATTGGCCAAGTAAAGCCTCCGGATTCGGAGCCCCATCGGCGTATGACGCCGTTAGGCCGATAAAGCCTCTCGATTCGGAGCCCCCTCGGCGCGTCACGCCGTTGGGCCAATAAAGCCTCCGAATTCGGAGCGCCCTTCGTGGATATCACGATTGGCCAAGTAAAGCCTCCGGATTCGGAGCCCCATCGGCGTATGACGCCGTTAGGCCGATAAAGCCTCTCGATTCGGAGCCCCCTCGGCGCGTCACGCCGTTGGGCCAATAAAGCCTCCGAATTCGGAGCGCCCTTCGTGGATATCACGATTGGCCAAGGAAAGCCTCCGGATTCGGAGCCCCCTCGGCTCATGATGCCGTTGGGTCGATAAAACCTCCGAATTCGGAGCCCCCTTGGCGCATAACCCCGTTGGGCCGATAAAGCCTCAGGGATTGGAACCCCCTCGGCACATGATGCCGTTAAGCCAATAAAGTCTCCGGATTCGGAGCGCCCTCGACACATAACGCCGTTGGGTCAATAAAGCTTCCAAAAGTCGAATAACATTCCGAATTCGGAACGCCCTCACTGCACATCAGAGCAGGGAAATGTAACTCGAGCCGACACAACGGCATAAACGAAACAGAACGTGCCAACACTCGAAATAAGATGCTTAACAAAAATTCACAATGAAATACAAACTTTTAAAATAAAACATTTTATTCGATTAAACAATAATTACAAAAACGCAATTCAC
>NW_021024832.1:3997119-4035522 GCF_004153795.1 Camellia sinensis | reverse complement strand
CACCATTGACCCGCATCTCCCTTCAACTGGAAGGATGCCAACGCCACCCTCAACCCATCATCTTCGATGCTAAGCATCTCAAACGTCTTCACCATCTGCTCGAGCCATTCATCCGCCTTTAGTGGCTTTTTCGAATCACCCAAAAATTCATCCGAATTAGACCAGAAGAACTCTCTCTTCAAGAAAGACGGCCCTACTTCAGCAACTTGGTCCTAGACTTCATTTTCAGCTCTGAGAATATCCATGGATTACCTCAAAGCTCTGGCCATTTCACGGGCCAAAGCGCCCATGGTCAACTGACCCACTGGTTCGGCTACATTGGTCTGACTAAGCCCTTCTTCTTGCTCCAGAATTTCATCCGGTAACGGCACCTCCTGGTGTCTAGGCCTGCCACGCCTATGACCATCCCGTCTATGTCCTGACATCCTAATAAAGGTAAAACTAAAGATTACCACATTTACAAATGTGCCAAAGTTAACTCACTCACATCCTAATGCATTGGACACCAGTAATTCACTCCACATAAGCACATAGTTACATAAACACATATCAATTTCCTTCCTAGATAATGGACATCCCGCGGCGTTGCTAAAGTTCTAATTAGAAGCAGCAGTGATCAAGTGCTCTTCTAATAGGACTTCTAGAAACCCATAGACTCAATTAGTATCTTAGGAACTAAATCCCATAACTATATAATAATATAAGCATGTTATCACATAAGCATACAATACATACTAATGTCTCAGCTAAACGAGACAAATCCATTGTGGTAATAACCACTTCCTACGTACCCAAAATATTCAAACCCGGTACGTTTTGATACCAAGTTATAATGCCCCCCAAAATAAAATAAATACAACCCATAAGCTGAAGAATAATAAAAATAATATGCTTTCATTCATCAAAGTTCGTATACAAAAGATAACACATGCGATATACATTCACAACCTGCTCATCCTAAATCTACCGCATTCATTACAATGATAAGAGAACTGAAAACTAAACAGGTAATCATGTGCCCTATAGGCTTACATCTTTCCAAATCATTGCTTGGTTACAACAAAAGTGAGCCTAGCTCAAACCAGTTAAAGCCCTTGGCTATACAAAAGAATATAACAAAAGAAATAAGCTCTTGCTCCTAAATATCCCTCCAAACTATTGCATTGGCAGAGGCATATCACCAACACCTGAAAATGAATTTTTTCCAAAAAAGGTGAGCCAAAGGCCAGTAGGAACAATCTAACACAATATATGAGATTTAACAAAGATATAAGTACAATGTGCAAGTACAATGCCTGTGACAAAACATTCACAATTTATATAATCATAAAGTACCAAGTTCATATCTTAATCCATTTTCCTTCAATTCATAAGCCAATTTTGTTATCTTTCAACAACCCAACTAAGACTACAACTCAGTAGTTCTCTAATCAGCACAACTGCCACACAAACACTTCAATCTGCTATTTTACGAAAATTTCGTCCGTAGGATTGGCACCCATGTATATGCACAATTTCGAGACTTTCACCTAGGACACTCTGGCCAACTTAATTTCAATGGAGTCTATCCTCTATCTCCTCCCAAACATGGAGCACAACCCTTTTCTCCTCCCAAACATCATACACATACAATGTATTTAAAACGTAGTCATATTCAATGACAACCAACAATAGATTAGTTTAATTTACCTAATCCTCATGTAATTTCTAGAACAATCATAGCTATCCTCCACCGGTAGCCCAATACAA
Source organism: Camellia sinensis (assembly GCF_004153795.1). Lineage (NCBI taxonomy): Eukaryota > Viridiplantae > Streptophyta > Magnoliopsida > Ericales > Theaceae > Camellia > Camellia sinensis. The sequence goes on along the minus strand of NW_021024832.1, from coordinate 4,033,773 downwards.
TTATTTCTAAACAGATATTCAATTTCAGGACAAATAATTTATTCAAAATTTCCAAAGGTGTGAGGTAATACATATCAAACTCCACCATTTATTTCAATATTCATCCAATTTCATATTTACAATACTAATTTCATTTATTTATACAAAATAAATATTTGAATCTTTTTAGGGCAAACCCCATTTTCCCAAATATCAACCTAAAGGCCAAAATCAACTATTTTGCCACAAGATACCTCATATTCAAACCCCATAATCCTTTATGTCATACTCACTCAAAAACCCCTCTTTTGATTTTAAACCCAAATCCTAGGTTTGTCCATAACAGTCTTATATCCCACCATTGTTACATAACAACGAATAACTAAGTTAAAAATCATATGAAAGTGTTGAAAATCCCTACCTCAAAGAGAGAAGATAATCAAGGCAAGGATGAAACTCCAAAGATTCTCAAACCCAACTTTATTCGGATCAAAATGAAGATCTTGAGACACTCTACCTTTTTCTCAAAGACACTAGGATGGAGAACTCAATGGATCTGGGTGAAAATGCAGAAAGAATATGAGTTTTAGAGAGAGAAACTCAAGATCTAGGGTTTTGGAGAGTTTTAGAGAGAGAGAAATGAATAAAAAAGTGATGTAAAATGTGGCTATTACGAACTGATATACACGTGGTCTGCTTGAACATGAGAAGTGACGCTCGAGCGTCAGAAATTGTTTTGTGATGAAAAATAAAATTTAGAGACGAATAAAATTTTCGTCACCTATTTTTTTTATTGATTTTAAGCATTTGGTGACGAAATTTGGTTTTCCTCTCTAAAAATAATACATTTGGAGACGAAATTATTTCCTCTCTAAATTTTTTTACAATGGTGACGACAAATTTCATCTCCAAAATGGCGCCAAATCTTCCACCAAATTTTCCAAGGGCGGGAAATTGTTTTGTGACGAAAAATAAAATTTAGAGACGAATAAAATTTTCGTCACCTATTGTTTTATTTGATTTTAAGCATTTGGTGACGAAATTTGGTTTTCGTCTCTAAAAATAGTACAATTGGAGGCGAAATCTTATTTTCATCACTATAACATGTATATTTGGAGACGAACTATTTTTTCGTCATGCGTTTTTGTCACCATAGACCTTTTTTGTTGTAGTGACTTCAATGTAATTTTTGTCATATTTCTAAATTATTTCTTGCAAATTAAAAGAGGACAAATTTTTTCCCTTATAGTTTGAAACCGGAGTACTTTATCTCCTATAATTCAAATATAACCAAATAATTTTCATGTGATTTTAGACCAAAATGTAACTTTTAATTCTGTTAACTACAGATGTGAAATGACTATAACAGCCCTAGTCCTATGCCTATTTTGTTATTTTCTTTCTTTCTCCTCTCTCACATTAATTCTATTAGATCACAATTAATCATAAATACTTAATTATTTATTGTAATTCTTAACTTCTTATGAAATTATATTTTAGATCGTAATTAATTATAATATCTTAATTATTTATTATAAATCTTAACATTTTAATCTAATTTTAATTTAAGAGCAAATTACACCACTAGTTCATGTACTTTTGCTCTTGTATCAATTTGGTCTTTATAATTTCAATTTGTTCGATATTGACTTTAATTTTTTTACTTTGACTTAGATTGGTTTAATTGATTCCAATTGTTCGCAATTTTCATAGCAAATGCACAAATGAGTGACCTGGGTCATGTTTTTAGGGAATTTTTTTTTATAAATTTGATCAATTTAGTGATGTAACCTTAACCAATTTAGTAATCATTTTTTTTGGGGTCAAAAACCGTGACAACAATATTAATTGAACCAAATTAACGTATGATATAAAATTAAGAGTTAAAATTGAGCCAATTAATATTGTAGAGACCAAAATAACATAAGTGACAAAATAAAAGGACTGCTAGCATAATTAGTTTTTAATTTAATTATATTTTAGATCACAATTAATACTAAATCATTAATTATTCATTATAATTCCTAACATCTTAATTTAATTATAATTTAGATCAATCCTTAATTATTTTATATTTTAAATCAATTCTTAATTATGTTTTTATTTTATTTTATTTTAATTAACATCTTAATCTAATTTTAGATTTAAAGAAGATGGGGTAAAATTATCTTTTTGTTGTGTTAATTCCATTTTATTTTTTCAAAAATCAGGCTCACTCTAAAAATTAGTGTGTGTGAGATACACCTTTCATTAATTTAAATGAAAAAAATTAATGGTAACACTTTAGTCCAAAATTGCATTAGATTTTTTTTGATTATATTAAAAGCATATTATATAGAAAATAAAGTGCTCCAATTTCACATAAGGAGGGGTAAAATGAATTTTGTTTATAAAAAAAATATATATATAGATATATACATTTTCAGTAATTGCTGGTTGATCTTCAATGGCATTTATAAGTTGTTCATTAAATTATTTCTATTTCTTTTGGGTTACTTCCTTTTAATCCAAATTTCTCAAAAATATTTTCATATGCAACATTTTTGACAAATGAATTAGCCCATGAAAGTTTGGTGGGTAGCTTTTAAGTGTATTTAAAGGTCCAGGCCATGGCCCCCTCTAGGAGATACGTTAGGTTACGATTGTGTACAAATAAGAGATATTCATTACATTGACATATTACAAATGGGCCAATACTATGTATACGATTGTGTACACCATATATAAATTATCATATTTAAGAGATTTATTATTACAAATGTCATAATTCAAAAAAAAAAAAAAAGAAGCACTATATAAGGAATAACTAAAATAATATCATAACTAATATCATAATAAGTTAAAATTAACACACTAATAAATCATAATTAAACTGCAAATATCATAACTAAAGATATATATGATGCAATTTTCCAAATGGGGATAACAGAAAGAGCTACCATTGGCCCATTACCTCTCTCCAAGTTAGTGGGGGTACCATAGAATTTTTCAAATGGAATGACAGAAAGAGCCACTATTGGTCCATTACGTCCCTCCAAGTTGGCCTTTAATGTGCGAAATCTAGAGAGCTATACGTAGGTGTGAGTGTGAGTATGGTTCGATTTTCAAATAACTATTTATGATTTTATAGAATTTAAAACTAAATTGAAACATAAATTTTTTGAAATTAAACTAAATCAAATTGGAAACTTGATTTAGTTTAGAATTATGATTTTTATAATTTGTCAGTTTTTACTATATGATTACAATTTTCTCAAAGATCAATCAATATATTATCATTTTACAAACAAAATTGTTTAAATAATTGTTTGAAACTAGTTCTACTATTATATAATAGGATACTTACAAGAACAAAGGGTTAACAATTTATGAATATATATGAGATATTCATAAGGTACTTGAGTATCTACTATAAATAAGAAATTATATATATGTATATATCTAAATAGTCCAGTTCGGTTATAAATCAAAACTATAATTACAAAATCACAAATCATACCGTGAAGTACAATTTGCTTATTTCAAGAATTAGAATCAAATTATGTATTGAGAAAATGAAATCAACCTATATGATTTGATCTAAATTGAACTAATTTAAAATTTTGTTCATTTTTTTTTTTCCCTAAGCCATGCAACTTGATCTGCCTATGCCTCTCTGTACATAGTGCGTAATTCAAAAAGAGATTTTAAAGCCCCCCTATCCTATATATCTATTGCCTATTAAAGTACTTCAAGAGTGTTATTTGGAACAATAATGCTAGGTGGCTCGAATTTTCTTAGCTCGAATGTCTTAAAACGACGTTGTTTTGGGTGTAAAATGACGTCGTTTTGACACATTCGAGCCATTCATGCCACACAAATTCGGGTAACCAAGTATTTTTCTATTTGGAATTATTTATGTGATATTATTAGCTAATAAAAAATTACAATAAATATTAAACGAATATCCACTAGACTAAAAGGTAAGTTCTATAGAATGATTATTAGACCAGCAATGCTGCATGGGACGAAGTGTCGGACAACCAAGAAACATATAGATAAGATGAATGTGGTTGAGACGAGGATGCTCAGGTGGATATATGACAAGACTAGACAAGACAGAATTAGGAATGAGTGTATTCGGGAATGGGTAGGAATAGCACCGATAGAAGATAAGTTGAGAGAGAATAGATTGAGATGGTTTGGTCACATTCAACGGAGACCAATAAAGGCTGCAGTGAAGAGATGCGATGTTGTAATGGTAGATGGAAGTATTAGGGGACGAGGTATGCCTAGATTAACGTTGGTTAACATTGGCCTAGACTAACGAAATGGCCTTTGATAGTGCAGGCCTAGATTAACGTTGGTTAACGTTGGCCTAGACTAACAAAATGGCCTTTAATAAGGCTGCGTGGAGAAGAAGGATTCATATAGCCAACCCCATTTGACGGCACTTAAGGCTTGGTTTGGTTTGGTTTAATTATTTTTTTAAAAACAAGTTTAGTATTTCTCAATTGTAAAAAACTTCCCCCATGTAATTGGTTTGACATATCACGTTGCATATTTTACATGGTATTTTGACTACGGCCGATTCTTAACCTTTGGGGACCCAAAACGAACTTTCAAGTTGGGACCCTTATACATCTCACACACAAAATAAAAATTAAAAAAAAATAATTATTAATGAAAAAATAAGTACACTCAAAAATTTTTTTTTTCCCCCACCCTAGCATCCACAAAATTTGTTTAATATACTTAATAAAATTTAGTTACAAAGACAAAAAAAAATAATTACAAAGACTTCAAAAATGAAATTTTAATTTTGGTTCTCGATAGTTTAGCAAAATTCAGTTTATACAATTTTAAAAAAATAAAAAAAACTTCCTATTCTTCATTGTCAAGATGAAATCTAATGAAATTTGAAATTACAAACAAGATCAATAAATAAAATATGAAAATCACAAGTCTCAAATAAAAAAATATTAATCTAAAACTTAAATATATTTTATATACGATATATAAAAATCTTTGAATGATCAAGTTCACAATAGTAGGCCTTCCTTTCTTTCTTTAATTGCTTAGATGTTTTCTTTCCTTTTCTTTTGGGCCTTTTGCCTTTAGTTTAGGCTTTGAGTGAGTATTGTAATTTTAGGATTCAGCTTGTCTTTAATTGAACATTGAACTGGACTAAACAATTGAGATCTTTGATCAGTAATAGTCATTAAACGAAAAACTCTTATCGATAAGAGTTTATGAAAAATGGCCCAATTGAACTTTTTCAAAGATTCTTACTGGTAAGCGTCTTCCATTTAATGACTTTTACCGATCAGAGACCTTAACTATCTGGTCCAGTTGAAATTTTAACTAAAGACAAGCCATTCATTTAATTTTGGATCATATATAAAAGTTGGAAAATTTAAAGCCCTAACTTCAGTCTAATTTTAGGGTCCCAAAACAATTGCTTTGTGGGCTTATGCCCAAGGTCGGCCTTGTAGGTACCTCTAGGGCCAAGCATGGCTAATGGTGTGCTTATTTGGCGTTTTACTGTTAAATCTATGTATCATGTGGATTGTAACATGGTAAGTGTTGATGTATCATCTTTTGATCCTTAAACATGGGTAAGCTTGTCTATGTGTGTAGCTAACAAAATCAAGCACTTTACATGAAAGTGTTGCTCAAGTGTCATACCAGTAAAAGTTCTTTTACATAGATGCAAAACTGTTATTTACGTTCATTGTGGATTAAGTGGAGTTAGGTATGAAACTAATGTTCATATTGTGGGTGTCGATTTTCGACCTCACAACCAAATAGGGAACTTAGCTGAAGAGCACTCGGTAGAATATATTAAACCAAACGCTTGGACTGGGGTTGTTCACGAGTCGGTACGGGTCAGGTTGGATGCATACCCATCAGCCGACCGAATCATTTCGGATTGACAATCAGCCCAACCATTTTCGAACCAATTACTTGTCGAAATCGCCCGTTGTATGTCGGTCCTGGTCAGGTCAGGCGGGTTAGGCGGGTGCACGGTTTCCATGAACAGTCCTAGCTTGGACACAAAAAGTAGGAATACCACAGTGGATCGTCCACTCGGGAGCACTCCGACAATCAAGTCAGTCACTTATCTCACAAAGATGTCCACCTTTGACAATTATCAGAGTAGACGAACTTAGAAATGGTTGGCTATACGAAAGCATGATTATGAGACTCAAAGTAGATTACTCTGTTCAGCGGGTGAAAAATGAACTCATACAAAGAGGGGTGAAGAATGTGTTCGTCAGTGAGGGAGGCGGGCGAGATACTATCATCTCATTCACCTCAAAGGAAGAGTTGTTGAGCAAAATGACTCTGCTCAAATCTTGGTTCCATGACTAGTGTGAATATTTCACAGAATGGAGAACAGGTATGTATCTTCCGCAGGAGAAGTGTGTCCAGATCAGTTACTATGGAGTGCCTCTTAATCTATGGAACTCAGATACCTTCCGCAAGATAGGAAGGCTTTGGAGAGAGATGGTTCTCTTAGATGGTGATGTCTGTGCCCCTAAATCATTTCGTTGTCGTCGGTTCAAAATAGTTACAAGTGTTATGGAACCAATTAATACAAGCCTACACCTGGAGTACAAAGGAAGAGTTTATCCAATAAGAGTCTTTGAGGAGCAGAACACAGAAAACGTTTGCATCAGTTGCAAAGGAATGAACTCTAATGCCACAGACAAAGATGTTTGTTCCAACATCAATGGAGTACTCCCTCTTCCTACAGAAACTAACCCGGTGAGCGAAGATGCTGACAAGGTAGCTGATGTGGCATCAGTATCTAATATGGCTTTAAGGGATTTGGCATCTCGGATGAAGGTCAGAGCTGAGCTGGCCGACGGAGGCAGTTGGAGTCATGCGTCATCAGTGGAAGAGACCAAGGATTGTGTGGGCATTTCAAATGAAGAAGGCACAAGTGTAGTGGAGTCCACATTGCCAGCGGAAAGCCTACACAAGAGACAGTACAGTCATGAGACTCAAAAAGGTGTGGAGGCTCAGTTTGTGGAAAACATGCAACAAAGAGTAGGGGGCACTCATGAATCTCAAATAGGTGTAGTAGAACCTATAGTCCATAGTCAAATTCTCACCCCAGGTTTTATTATAAGTCTAAGCCAACCTCTTAAGGAAAAGCGTGGTATCTGCTTGGAGGTAGCATTGGGCCATGACCCATTTCGGCTATAGCTTATTGGGCCCACTAGTGCTGGACTCAAACCTCCATCTGTAAGGCCAACATCAAGGGTGGACTCTCATACAAAAACAAGCGCCAGTATCAGCCCAGTAATCTCAGGCTCTATTACTCAACGTTTAAAGAAAGGTAAGAGGAAAGGAATTAGAAGTAAAGGATTCAAACATTCCTTGCTAGCTAGTAGGTTTTCTGGATTTTCTAGAAGACTTAGGCAGAAGAGTGTATCTTCAAGCAAGGGAATTACTAAAGGCTCCATATCAGGATCCATAGCTGCACCTACATCAAAACATAGTCCAGAATTACAACAACTCTCCTCTAGTATTGGGTTTATTCAAGAGGCTCAATCAATACTGTAATTGGGGCAAAGATTGGGTTTAGACTTCAAGGGTTAGGAAACCGAGGTTATCAGGGAATTAGCACACATTAAGAAGAAGGATAAGGAGAGATTGGAAAGAGGGAAGGGGATTGTGAAATAATCTGTTCCAACTGGGTGAGACCAGGGTCATATTTGTTCATATGAAGACTTTAAATTGGAATATCAGAGGCCTAGGTAGGCATGAGAAGAGAAACAAGATCAAGAAACTATTGCTAGAAAGAAAGATTGATATGGCTATGTTCCAAGAAACAAAAAAAATCAAGCCTAACCAATTTGGTGGTGAAAAGTATCTGGCCTAGGGATAGACTTGGGTTCATGAATGTGGATGTTGAAGGGCTGGCTAGTGGTTTACTCTGTATCTGGGACCTTGGCATCTTCGAGCTTACAGAGTGCTATTGCAACAGAAATTTTCTTCTCCTATTAGGTAAGCTTTACAACTCCTTTGAATGCGTACTTGTGAATATTCATGCTCCCAATGATATCATAAAGATAAGGAACTTCTGGGAGTCTCTGTTAAATCTGAAAACTTATTTCCCCAAGCCTTGGTGTCTTGGAGGTGATTTCAGTGAGATCAGGAATATTGGAGAAAGAGCAGGTGTATCACTCAGGATAGGGGCATGAAGGAGTTCAATAATTGCATAGACAGATGTGAGGTTGTAGATCTGCAAAAACTACACCTTGTGCAATGCCTTTGATAGAAATAAGTGGAGCAGAATAGATAGGTTTCTTCTTTGCCCTGAATGGTTGGAAAGATTTAAATTTAATTAGTGGGGTCTCCCTAGAATTACATTTGATCTCTGTCCTATTGTGCTCATGGAGGATGCTAGGGATTGGGGGCCTAAACCCTTTAAGTTCTTGAATGCTTGGATGTTGCATTTGAATTTTGCAACTTTTGTGGAGCAAATTTGGAGGGATTCACAATTCTCAAGGTCAGCTACTTTATTCTACAAAGGAAATTGCATACCCTCAATTTGGCTTTTAAAAAAATGGCGTAGAGAGTTATATGGTAATGTTTCAACTAAACTACAAGATATTGAATATGAGCTCCATCAATATGATCTTAAAGCTAAATCTAGACCTTTGGAGGAAGAAGAACTGAAGCATCAAAGAGAGAAAAGAAATGAATTGTGGATATTGAGCATGAAATTGGAATGGGAATGGCTTTAAAAGTCTAGGCAAGATTGGAATTTGAAAGGAGATAGGAATACAAGATTCTTTCACATCATGACGACTAGTAGACAAAATAGAAATACTCTCAACTCCATCACAGTGGGAAATGTTGTATTTGAGGAGCCAGATCAAGTCAAAAAATGAAGTGTGGTCACACTTTTCAAATCACCTTTCTGAAGCTTGGAAGAATCGACCTGTACTTCTTAGTGATTTCAAGAGTGTAAGATTTTGTGAATACTTTCATATGCTTGAAACAGAGTTCACTGAAGAAGAAATCTGCACAGCAGTAATCGATTGCAATGGGAACAAAGCTCCTAGGACAGATGGATTCAATCTAATGTTTTTCAAAAATACTGGAAGATGTTTAAGGAGGAAGTGCTTAACTTTATGAAGGATTTCCATATCAGTGGCAGATTAGTAACAGATTTGAACATTACCTTCATCACCCTGATTCCAAAGAAGGAGAAAGCTGTTAACATAAATGAGTTTAGACAAATAAGTCTAGTTGGTTCTGTGTATAAAATACTATCCAAAGTCCTTGCATCTAGACTTAAAAAAGTTTTAAGCATGGTTATTGTAGACTTTCAATCAGCTTTCCTGGAAGGTAGAAATATTTTGGATGGAGTGTTAGTTGCAAATGAAGTTGTAGATGGCTGGCGTAAATCTAAGAAATCAGGGCTGTTGTTCAAGCTAGACTTTGAAAAGGCTTTTGACTTTATCAATTGGTATTTCCTTTTCTCAATGTTAGCAAAGTTTAGGTTTGGATCCAAATGGATTTCATAGATTAACGAATGCGTTTCTACTGCAAGAATTTCAATTCTTGTTAATAGCTCTCCAGTTAAGGAGTTTAATCCTCAGAAAGGCCTTAGGCAAGGTGACCCCTTATCCCCCTTCCTCTTTAGCTTGGTTGTAGAAGCACTAAACATTCTTCTTCAGAGAGCTAGGGAGTTGAGTCTACTTAAAGGGGTTATCATTGGGAACAATCAAGTTCAGCTCTCCCATCTCCAATTTGCAGATGATTCTCTTATGTTCTATGAAGCTGAGCTATCAGAAGTTCTTAATCTGAAAAGGATTCTCAGGTGATTTGAAATAGCGTCAGGTCTTAAAATCAACTATCATAAGAGTGTGGTTTGTGGGGTTGGTATCTCTAACACTGCTCTTGAAGAGTTTGCATCCCTGTTGAATTGCAAGACTCAAAGTTTACCACTTAAGTACCTAGGACTGCCTCTGGGTGCTAATCTAAGAAGAAAGAGGATGTGGAAGCCAGTTATTGAAAAATTCAAACTGAGGCTTGCTGGTTGGAAAAAGGAGGTTCCTTTCTTTTGCAGGGCGATTGACCTTAGTGAAAGTAGCGTTGAGTTTTTTACTTATCTCTATTCAGGTTACCTAAAGGAATAGCTAAGGAGACAGACAAAGTTCAAGCTTCATTTTTATGGGAAGGCCCAGATCTAAAAAGGAAAATCCATCTTGTGAAATGGTTAGAGGTAACAAAAAGCATAGATCAAGGTGGGCTGGGCATTAAAAGAATCAGGGATGTGAATGTGTGCTTACTACTCAAGTGGTGGTGGAGGTTTGCTTTTGACCATGACTCCTTATAGAAGAGGGTCATATGTAGTTAATACAAATTCCAAGGAGGGGCATGGCTTCCAAACCTCAGCACCAACAGTACCTTCTCTAAAACTGGGATGGTATTGTGGCAGCAGCTGATCAGCAAGAGTCCTTCTTACTGTACTATGTTGGTAACTTACAATTAAAATTAGGGAATGGTTGTAGAATCAAGTTTTGGTATGATCATTGGTGTGGAGCTCTTTGCCTCAAAGATGAGTTCCTTAGACTCTTTCAATTGTCCAACGATAAGGAGAAACCACTTAAGGATTTTGTGACTAACTTAACTGACAATTGGTTGCTCACCTTTAGGAGGTCTCTCTTTGAATGGGAAAAGGAAGAGCTACTCAGACTCCTTGATATCTTAGCAGCATCACCTTCTCTGAATCTGGGTGTAAAAGACAGTGCAGTTTGGCTAGCATCGAAACCTGGGTAGTCCTTTATATCCATTCTATATAATCACACTAATCTTGGCTTTGGAAACACTGTCAGTTTTAGTAGTTTGGTTTGGCTCAATTATCTACCACCCAAAGTGCAATTTTTTGGTTGGCTTGCATGGAAAAACAAGGTTAAAACATTTGTGTTCTTGCAATGGATTAGTGTGTTAGATAGGTCTGTCTCTACCTCATGTCTCTTCTGCAAAGCACATCAGGAAACAATTCATCATGTACTGATTCATTGCCCTGTAGTGTGGAGGATTTGGACTGGGCTGTTATAATGGTGGAGGCCTCTTTGGGTGGTTCCTGGTTCTATTGAGGGCCTACTGTAGTGGTGGGCAGGGTACACCTGCAGGAAAAGAGAGAGGAGAATTTGGTGTGCAATACCACTGGTCACTCTTTGGTCCATCTGGAAGCTCAGAAATAAGTGCCTCTTTCAAGCCTTCCAACAAAAGATTCAAGTGTTACAAGAACTCATCATCACAAGGCTCGCAATTTGGATAAAGTCCTCTGCCAAGGAATTCCACTTCTTCATTAATAATCTTCTCCTTAACATTTCAGGTGTGAGGCACTGTCTTTATTCATGAGGTGTTCTGATCTGACCTGTTAGTTTTAGGCGTGAGACGCTATCTTTGTTCATGTAGTGTTTTGATCTAATCTAATTTGATCTGTTAGTTTTGATCTGTTCTAATCTGAGGTATTGTTAATTTTAATGTCAGAATTGGTTAGTGTGGACGCGCCCCACATGAGGGCCTCACCCCACAGTTCGGACTCGATTGGTGTCACGGTTCTTAATCTTGAACCAAAGAGTCCAAATCCGGAAAATCGTTTTGAGAAAACAGATTTTTAGAAAAGAAGTGCCAAACATGGACTGCTTTGCCAGATACAGAGTCGCCACCTAAATATTTTTTATGGGGAAATTTAGGAAACCCTGACTCGGTGCCAAAGGCCACGTGTCCGTCATCACCAAAGTTGCCTCAGCTCGGAAGCTTGGGTACGATTGGGGAAGGTCAGCTATGAGCACCCCCTCTCGCCCGATCCGAAGATCGGTCTCTACTAACCGTGATATCCGTTTTTGAAAACGTTATATGTTCTTATTCCAGTTAATTAGCTAGAATTACTATGTGATGCGCACAACACAAAAGTATAAACTAGATTGCCTAATTTGGAACGAAACATTGCATATCCGTTGTTTTTGGAAAACGCTTTGGAATTTGCTACTCGCAAGTAGGCTAAAAACACGGATTTCAACGAGTTGCTCCAACTCAAACAATCCAACCTTCACCCACAGGCATTCAGACAGTTATATCACATAAGCAGCTAGCCTCATGGTAATCATGCTATTATGGAAACACTCACACGCATGCGGTATGCTAAAGCATAAATGCTTACCGAGTACTCCAAGCCAAAACAGAAGCTAGTTAGTAATCATATGCATGATCCTAGTTCTTGTTAAGATGGCTAATGCAACACATGAAAGATGCAACTACAATAGGCTCGGCTTATCCTAAAGATGGCATGTGAAATGCTGCAACTAACAGGTATTCAACTTGGAATTGAAATACAAGTGTAGTTAGTATGATGTACCGAGCCCGGTGCATGCAACACTGATGAATGAATGCAAACATGAGAAGCATAAGTATGCTAATTGAAATATGCCCTAAATCTAACCATTGTAAGCGGTTAAATAAAAGGGAAGAAAGATGTGAGGTTGGAAGACATACACATACTCACACACACTTATTACAATACGCCCTCACACGGAGGGACCGAAAGAATAATACAGATTAACTAACTCGCAAGCTAACCAATATTATAAACCACCTAATTAATTAACATATTAATTAATCTAATTAAGCAGTAAACAGTCTCGGGATGAAGACCCAATGCAGTGCGCGCTTGGTTTTGCTCGGAAATCTGCCACCATGATCAAGTTGCCTCTGTTTTCCCCACTCTGCTTCTCTGATGACGGCCAAAGTCTCAGGGTTGCTTCTCTGAGTGTTGCGGAACACCACCAGCTTAGGGGATTGGCCACCGGCCATGGATAATGGTCACCGGCCACAAAGTTGCTCCATCGGCCAAAAATGATGGCCGGTCAGCACTTAATATGGCCGGCCGGCCAAATCTTCCTGTAAAAACCGGTTTGACAGCAGCAGAGGGCAGAACTTGGCATAGCAATGCAATTCAAGCAATGTATGCACCAACACATCCCTTATCATGTTTATGACTCAAAGGGGTATGGTCTTTGGTTCTCGGACCACCAATCGCGCATTTTAATGCGTGATGGCCCAAGGAAACCAAGTGTACATTTTGATTTCAAATGGAATGCAATGCACATAATCAAACAAAGGGGCTTTCAACCTCTATCATGGCTCGATCAAGAGGTGAAAGATGCATGTAATGCAATGCATCCTAGGCATGTGAACTAATATGCAACATGGACATGCAATGTGTATTTAGGCATGCGACCTAAACAAATAATCATGCAAGGCAAACAAGCATGCAACCACTATGCTAGTGACAAGCATACAAGGTGCAATGTGGGCATGCAAGTTTTCAAGCAAACATACAAGGCATATAACAATCATGTTAATGACAAGCATGCTATAACACATGGAGGATGGACTTAGACTAATTTAGGAAGCCCTCAAACAAGCCTAAAACAGTGGCCAAACACTATGGAAATGGGGCCAAATGCACACACAAACATGCATGTGCACATAGTCTAACACTTAGGCATATAGAAGCAACTTTTAAGCACACTTAAAAGAGACCAAACATGGGACTAAAGGCATGCATATTAAGCTCTGAAATACGCATGAGGGATGATGCCAAATCAACCTATCAATGCAAGCAAGACATGCAACCAAGCCCAAGGACTTAAGCTCACCAAGGAGGTATCGAACTACCCTTAACAAAACCAAACATGGCATGAATTGAACAACCAAAATCAGAGTTTTAGCATGTTAAAACAAAGCTAAGAACACAATGACATGGCATCCTAGAGGCCTAAACATGATGGCATGCATGAAGGCACAAACATGGAGCATAAGATGACAACCTTATAAAGCATTAAAGGGACATCAAATGCAAGCATATAGGCACATCATGAGGACTGAAATAACATGAGAAGTGGTTCCAAACCACTGAAATGATACAAGGAAAGCATGGTAGAGGGGTCAACACTCAAGGCTCAAAAGAGGGATTACATGGTAGCCATACAAAGAAAATCATGGATGACCCAAACAACCAAAAGTAGTCCTCAAGAACACTAAGACATGCATGAAAGCTTCACAAAGCCAAGCCAAAACAAATAAGCATAGTGGTCTAAATGCTAGATACATGTTAAGGCAATTTCATGGCATTACAAGACAAGTATGCAAAGCAAGAATGGTGTGTCTAAACCAAGTAAAAACAGTGCTATAGCATGACATAATAAGTACAAAAATCAGTTAAGGCATGGCCAACACACACTTAACAATGATGCTCACACGTGAGGCAAAAATGGCCCTTTTCAAGGACAACAACGAGAGGGGGTGGCCCTCTCCTTCTTAGGACCTCAAGGCACCATCCTCACCACTGAAATCCCTAAAGATTTCAGTGGTGAGGAGGCCCAAACACAATGGTCCCGGAGCTCACCAAAATGGCACAAAAAAGAGGCCTAACGAGGCTTAAGAGGGGTCAAGCAACTCCAAAGCTCAAAACACTCTTAATCAACTATTTAGAGGAGGTAAAAACAGAAATTTTATATGTTATACACCAAGTCTAAAAATAGTTGCAAGGTAGTCAAAAAATCTATGCAAAAATGGGGTAAAAAGAGCAAGAATGTTACCCTTGAAGACCCTCTTCAAAAATGGTGGACCAACTGCTTCTCAAGGCTCAAAACCGGTCAAGAACACCAAGAACAACCCTCTGGCCCCTCAGCAACCAAGAAAAGGTGTAAGACTAGGTGTTTGTGTGCAAAAGTAAGTCAAAACACACACTAATACACAAGAGAGAGAGAGATATAGAGATGGAGGATATGCAAACCCTAACCCTAAAACTCAGAACCCTCTGGAAAATGTTGTCTAAATTCTCTAACCCCTGAACAAGAGAGAAAAGGTTCTCTTTTATAGACAATTAGTCTTGTAAAGCTTCCAAAGGAAGCTAACAAGAGGGCAATCCCTCCATACACGTGTATGGAGGGGGTGACAGTGTATGCCAGCTGCACAAAAATATCTGCAAAAGCAGATGCACAGTAGTCGGCCAGCCAAAAATGCAATTGACCAAAAAAAGATAGCCGGCCGGCCATCTATAGTGCCGGTCGGCCAAATATATGGCCGGTGGCAACAAAACACAGCCGGTGGCCTCAAGCCATGGCCGGTGGAGTGCGGGGATGGCCCAAAAGCCATTCCCTGCCCTCCAAAGCAAAAACACAAGTGTTTGGTGCAAAACCAGACACAAAACAGTCGAGCCGAGAGATCCTGAGGCAAGGCGCATGGCCGAGGCCTCCAGGAACTCAAGACGAACACAAACAAGGATGATCACCGAGTGTTCAAACGGTGACGTCCAAGTCTTGAGGATGGTCAAAAATGGGGTGTCTACAGTTAGCTTTGGTCTCATGCTTGCATTACCCCCTTGGTGAATTGATCTGTTAGTCTTGGTTTGATCGGTTGACTTGGTTGTATTGATCTGTTAGTCTGATGCTCGCATTACCTTCTTGGTAGATTTGCTCCATTGAGCTACATTGTTATGCTGATTAAAACCTTGGTGTGTGAAGAAGCCTTGCTTTCAGCCTATTTTGCTCGATTCGGATCAGCTGGGGCTGCTTTTGCTTTCTTGTTAGTTTTATTTCTTCTATTTGCTTGTTGGTTTCTCACCAACTAGAGTTTGGAGCTTGTGTTAGCTCCAAGCTCCTCTTTATTGATGTATTTTCCATTCTTTGTATGCTCCATCAATAAAGATCTCTCTTGTCGTTCAAAGAAAAAATAAAATAAACTGCTAAAGGGATCTGCATCATGACCAAATCAAACACATTCTAATTAAGTTGCCACTCGAAATCCAACAAAATCATATGCGCTACAACAATCTCTCCTACTTTTCTTGGACCATTGGGGAGAAGGTCCCTATTGTGCCAATAAGGTGCTATTGTAAGGGTTTTGGTGGGTTCATCCCTAGTGTATTTTGATGATAAGAATAATTTATTTTTTTAGAATTGTTGAACATGTCATTAATAAATAAAAAAAATCAAATTATTTGAATATCTATAGTATTATGACCAGATCATTTTTGTTTCTAAAAAAGAATGGCAATCAGGATTGCTCAAGAACATTCTGTGCGACATCATTTTAGTAATCTTATTTGTGAATTGTGATTGCTGGTACATCATGTGGTAGCGGAGGATCACGAAGATTGATCGCATCATAGCGAATCGAGGCAGATATGCCATAGATGGATTTTATGCTTTTAATTATGTTCCTTTTTGTTTAGCTAAACAATTCTATGATGATACTAGAGGGGTTTCATACCCCAGAACCTTATTTTCTTGATCTATTTTAGTTCATTGTTCACCACAAATATATATATATATATATATATATATATCTGATTATTATTATTTTTTTACATGGATCTAATACCGATTTATCCAAAAAAAGAAAAAAAAAATTGATCACTTTTGTTAGTAAGAACATTATAATAAAAGGTTTTGTTAAAAACGACAAATTAATGTTTTGAATTCGTTTTCTTTCTATTTTCACCCTTGCATTGTTATATCACTACTGGACTATCACTGGACAGCTATTGGAACACTGCCCAAAACTCGTTGGCACCAGGTTAAATTGACGTAAAAGTCGTCATCAGTGGTTCTAATGATTTGGACAAATAGATTGATTAGGTGAATAGATGAATGACACAGGAAAAAATAGGTAAATAAGGTGACATGTGGACAAATAGATGATATTTGAACAGATATGAATGATAGGGTCTTTACCATTGTTATTATCTTTATGGTCTCAAAAAATTTAAGCGGCCTTATAGCCTAAAAGATTAAAAAATAGACCTCTGTACACTCCGAGCTGATTAATTCTTAGGTAACTATAAAAACTTAGAGCTCTTTCTTAATTTATATATATATATATATATATGAGGGTTGCTATTAGTACTTAACTAATTTCTTTGGACCTCTCATTTCTTTGAACCCCTACCTTAAATCCTAAATTTTAATAAGATTTCTTTGAACACTCCGCTCAATACCAATTTTACCCATATTCATAATATCATCACACCTAAGTGCACACCCACCTAATTTTGCACACCCTATCTTCTTTTTCTCTTAGTAAACGATGAACGATTGAGGCCAACAAACGATTGAGAGACGAATTGATTGTCCCTCTCTTCTCATTCTCTCATAAACGTTGGTCTCTTTCTCCTTGTCACCATGAACAACGGTATCTCAACCGAAAATCTCATTGGAAATCTCTTCAACGGTTTCTTTCTCCTTTTCTCAGGTAACCTCCAACTCCCCATCACACACACACATGTATATATTGGTTTATTTTGGGCTAAAACCCTCGATATAGGGGGTTTTAGAGGAAAAAAAAGCCATAAAAAAAACAAAAATAGGGAAAAAAATCCTACAAAATGGAATCGTTCGGTACTCCAATGCCGAACAAAATGTTTATGTTCACCTTCTATTAGTTTAAATAAAAAAACTAACGGTAAGACTTTAGTCCAAAATCGCATGAGAATTTTTTGACTATATTGGAAGCATACTATATAGAAGATAAAGTGGTCCAATTTCACATAATGAGAGGTAAAATGAATTTTGTTTATAAAATATATATATATATATATATATAATTATCTATATATCTGTATACGTTATCATAGTATCCAGCTGGAGAGCACCAGCAGAATAAATGGCACATGTCTAACCTGCAACAGAAAGAGAAGACTCCGGTGGTGGTTCGCCACCCGGGGAACTCCGACGATCAAGTCAGTACTCAGTATCTCTCAAAGATAAATCCATTATTCAACCCACAAGCTTGAGCATAAAAAGCATACCTTAGACCCATGAGGGTGCCTCTCTTTTATAGCCAACATAAACCTGGTCCCAATAGAAGCCTAACTTCTATGGACTCAGGATTACTGCTAATCTTGGACTCCCAGTAAGATTAGGATAAACTCTCTAAGAGTCTTATCTTAATACAAACTGAAGTCTTCTCTCATTGTAGAACTCTTGTCCCTCATCCAGGTTGAGTTCCCTTTTCATTCTAGGACTATTGTCTCTTATCCACTTATCTCAGATTCCGATGTCTTCGGAGATAACCTCGGCCTTGCCAAGATCACCTCGGCGTCACGACCAGGACATGTGGCACCTCGGCTGACACGTCGGCATCACCTTGCCACGTGTTGGTACTCAGAATATATATCTCCACATATATATATATATATATATATATTAAGTAATTGCTGTTTGATCTTCAATGGTATTTATTAGTTGTTCATTAAATTATTTCTATTTCTTTTTGGTTACTTCCTTTTAATCCAAATTTCTCAAAAATATTTTCATATACAACGTTTTTGACAAGTGAATTAGCCCATGAAAGTTTGGTAGGCAGCTTTTAAGTGGATTTAAAAGTCCAGACCATGGCCCTCTCTAGGAGTTCCGCTAGGTTGCAACCGAGTATTTGCTTCATTAAGGAATAAATAAGAGATATCCATTACATTCCATGACATATAACAAATGGGCTAATACTATGTATACGATTGTGTATGTCATATAGAAATTATGATATTTATGAGATTGATTATTATAAATGTCATAATTTAAATAATTATAAATAAAAAAAAAACGCTACATAAGATGTAACTAAAATAATGTTATAACTAATATTGCATTGAGTCAAAAGTAACACCCTAATAAGTTATAATCAACATTACAAATATCGTAACTAAAAATGTATATGATACACCCCAAATGTGTATCATAGAATTTCCCAAATGGGGGTAACTGAAGGAGCTACCATTGGTCCATTACCTCCCTCCGAGTTGGGTTGGGGGGTGGGGGTACCATAGAATTTTTCAAATGGAATAATAGAAAGAGCTACTATTGGCCCATTACCACCCTCCAAGTTGGCTTTCTAATGTGCGAAATCTAGAGAGCTATACGTATACTCACACCCTACGTAGGTGTGAGTATGGTTTGATTTTCAAATAACTATTTATGATTTTATAGAATTTAAAACTAAATTGAAGCATAAATTTTTTGAAACCAAACTAAATCACACTACAATAATTTGTACTTTTGGTGATTAAATTTAGCAATTAAAAGGAATTTAGTCGCCAAAAATTGTACAATGAGTGACTAAAAATTACATTGGTCGGCATTTGTTGCAGGGTTTAGCTATTAAATTTTTTTAGTATATTAATTATTGGCGACTAAACAAAAATTTAGTCTCAAAAAGTTCCACAATAGGTGACTAAAAAAATATTGGTCGGCGTTAGTTCAGGTTTTAGGCGACTAAAATTTGTTTTAGTTGCTATATACTAATTTTTGTAGAGTAAATTAAATTTAGTAGCCAAATAACTAGCATATTTTTACTTTAAATCTTTAGTGACTACCTAATTTGGTCGGCAAATATGCATTTTTGGTGATCAAAAAATATTTAGTCATTGTATACTAATTTTTGCCGACTAAAATAAATTTAGTTGCCAAATAACTACCGTAATTTTACATTATATCTTTGGTGACTACCTAATTTAGTAGCCAAATATTGATCTTCAATGACCAAAAAATATTTAGTCATTGTATAATAATTTTTGCCGACTAAAGAAATTTAGTCGCTAAAAAACTAACATAAATATTACTTTTTATGTAATTATATTTTAGATCATAATTAATTATAATATCTTAATTATTTATTATAATTCTTAGCATTTTAATCTAATTTTAATTTAAGAGCAACTAACCTTACTAATTCATGTACTTTTGCCCTTGTATTAGTTTGGTCTCTATAATTTCAATTTGTTTGATTTTGACTTTAAATTTTTTACTTTGACTTAGATTGGTCAAATTGATTCCAATTGTTTGTAGTTTTCATAGCAAATGCACAAATGAGTGATATGTGTCATGTTTTTGGAGAAAAAAAATTATAAATTTGATCAATTTAGTGATGTAACCTTAACCAATTTAGTGATAATGTTTTTATGAAAAATTCTGACGACAATATCAATTGAACCAAATTAACGCTTGATATAAAATTAAGAGTTAAAATTAAGCCAATTAAAACTTTATGGACCAAAATGACATAAGTGGCAAAATGTAAGGAAGGACTACTGGCATAATTTGTTTTTAATTTAATTATATTTTAGATCACAATTAATCCTAAATCGTTAATTATTTATTATAATTCCTAACATATTAATTATATTATATTTTAGATCAATCCTTAATTATTTTATATTTTAAATCAATTCTTAATTATGTTTTTATTTTATTTTATTTTAATTAACATCTTAATCTAATTTTAAATTTAAGGAAGATGGGGTAAAATTATCTTTTTGTTGTGTTATTTTCATTTTATTTTATTTTCAAAAATCAGGCTCACTCTAAAAATTAGTGTGTGTATGTGTGAGATACACCTTCCATTAGTTTAATTGAAAAAACTAATGGCAAGACTTTAGTCCAAAATCGCATAAATTTTTTTTGACTATATTGGAAGCATATTCTATAGAAGATAAAGTACTCCAATTTCAAATAACAAGGTGTAAAATGAATTTTGTTTATAATATATATATATATATATATATTCAGTAATTGCTGTTTGATCTTCAATGATATTTATTAGTTGTTCATTAAATTATTTCTATTTCTTTTCGGTTACTTCCTTTTAATCCAAATTTCTCAAAAATATTTTCATATACAACATTTTTGACAAGTGAATTAGCCCATGAAAGTTTGGTAGGCAGCTTTTAAGTGGATTTAAGGTCCAGGCCATGGCCCCGTCTAGGACTACGTTAGGTTGCAACCGCGTATTTGCTTCATTAGGGAATAAATAAGAGATATTCATTACATTCCATCACATATAACAAATGGGCTAATACTATTTATACGATTGTGTATACCATATCTAAATTATGATATTTAAGAGATTTATTATTATAAATGTCATAAAAAAAAACACTACATAAGGAATAACTAAAATAATGTCATAATTAATATCATAATAAGTTAAAATTAACACTCCAATAAATCATAATTAATACTATAAATATCGTAACTAAAGGTATATATAATAAAATTTCCCAAATGGGGGTAACAGAAAGAGCTATCACTGGTCCATTACCTCCCTCAAAGTTGGTGGGGGTACCAAAGAATTTTTCAAATGGAATAACAGAAAGAGCCATTATTGGTCCTTTACCTCCCTCCAAGTTGGCTTTTTAATGTGCGAAATCTAGAGAGCTATAGGTAGGTGTGCGTATGGTTCGAGTTTCCAATAACTATTTATAATTTTACAAAATTTAAAATTAAATTGAAGCATAAATTTTTTGAAATCAAGCTAAATCAAACTGGAAACTCGATTTGGTTTAGAATTATGATTTTTATAAGTTGCCATTTCTTACTATATGATTACAACTTTCTCAAAGATCAATCAATTTATTATCATTTTACAAACAAAACTGTTAAATAAATGTTTGAAACAAGTTCTATTATTATATAATAGAATACTTAGAAGAACAAAGGGTTAACAATTTATGAATATATATGAGATATTCGTAAGGTACTTGAGTATCTACTACAAATAAAAAATTATATATATGTATATATCTAAATAGTCCAATTCGATAATAAACTGAAACTATAATTATAAAATCACAAATCATACCGTGAAGTACAATTTGCTTATTTTAAGAATTATAATCAAATTATGTATTGAGAAAATCAAATCAAACTATGTGATTTGGTCTGAATTGCACTAATTTATAATTTTGTTCATTTTTTTTGTTTTTTAACCTAAGCCATGCAACTTGATCCGCCCACGCCTGTGTACACAGTGCGTAATTAGAAAAGTGATTTTAATGCCCCCCCAATCCTATATATCCATTGCCTATTAAAGTATTTCAAGAGTGTTATTTGGAACAACAATGTTAGGTGGATCAAATTTTCTTGACTCGAATGGCTTGAATGTCTTAAAACGATGTCATTTTGAGTATAAAACGACATCGTTTTGACACATTTGAGTCATTCAGGTCACACAAATTCGGATTACCAAGTATTTTTCTATTTGAAATTATTTATGTGATATTATTAGCAAATAAAAAATCACAATAAATATTAAATGATTTATTATTTGTCTCATAATTATTTTTTTAAAAAAAGTGAAAAAATAAGTTAATATTTCTCAATTGTAAAAAACTTCCCCCATGTAATTGGTTTGACTTATCACGTTGCATATTTGACAAGGCACTTTGACTAGGGCTGATTCTCAACCTTGGGGACCCAAAGCGAGCTTTCAAGTTGGGACCCTAATACCTCTCACACACAAAATAAAAATTAAAAAAATAATTATTAATGAAATAGTAAGTATACTCACAAAAAAAAAAAAAAATTTCACCCTAACATCCACAAAATTTGTTGAATATACTTAATAAAATTTAGTTACAAAGAGAAAAAAAAATAATTACAAAGACTTAAAAAAAGAAAGCTTAATTTTGTTGCTTCATAGTTTAGCAAAATTCAGTTTATAAAATTTTAAAAAAATAAATAAAAAATAAATAATAATAATAATAATAATAACAATAATAATAATAATAATAATAATAATAATAATAATAAACTTCATATTCTTCATTATTAAGATGAAATCTAACAAAAATTTGAAATTACAAACAAGTTCAATAAATAAATAATGAAAATCACAAGTCTCAAATAAAAAATATTAATCTGAAAATTAAATATATTTTATATACGATAAAAATCTTTGAATGATCAAGTTTACAATAGTAAGCCTTCCTTTCTTTCTTTAATTGCTTAGATGTTTTCTTTCCTTTTCTTTTGGACCTTTTGCCTTTAGTTTGGGCTTTGAGTGAGTATTGTAATTTTAGGATTCGGCTTGTCTCTAATTGAAATTTCAAATGGACTAAGCAATTGAGATCTTTGATCGGTAATAGTCATTAAACGAAAAACTCTTATCGATAAGAGTTTATGAAAAATGGCCCAAATGAATTTTTTCAAAGATTCTTACCAGTAAGTGTCTTCTATTTAATGACTCTTACCGATCAGAGACCTTAACTATCTGGTCCAGTTGAAATTTCAATTGAAGACAAGCTAGTCATTTAATTTTGGATTATATATAAAAGTTGGAAAATTATAGGCCCTAACTTTAGTCTAATTTTAGGGTCCCAAAACAATTGCTTCGTGGGCTTAGGCCCAAGGCGGCCCCTGTAGCTACCTCTAGGGTCAAGCATGGCTAATGATGTGCCTATTTGGTGTTTTACTGTTAAATCTACGTATCATGTGAATTGTAACATGGTAAGTGTTGATGCATCATCTTTTGATCCTTAAAACATGGGCAAGCTTGTCTATGTGTGTAGCTAACAAAATCTAGCACTTTACATGAAAGTGTTGCTCAAGTGTCATACCAGCAAAAGCTTTTTTACATAGATGCAAAACTGTTATTTACGGTCATTGTGGATTAAGTGGAGTTAGGTATGAAACTAATGTTCATATTGTAGGTGTTGATTTTCGATCTCACAACCAAATAGGGAACTTAGCTGGAGAGCACTCTGTAAAATAGATTAAACCAAACGCTTGCACACAAGAAGTAAGATTACCATAGTGGATTCATACCAGCAAAAGCTTTTTTACATAGATGCAAACTGTTATTTACGGTCATTGTGGATTAAGTGGAGTTAGGTATGAAACTAATGTTCATATTGTAGGTGTTGATTTTCGATCTCACAACCAAATAGGGAACTTAGCTGGAGAGCACTCTGTAAAATAGATTAAACCAAACGCTTGCACACAAGAAGTAAGATTACCATAGTGGATCGTTCACCCGGGGACATTCCGACGATCAAGTCAGTCACTTATCTCACAAAGATATCAACTCAAGCAATCAGTGCATAAGTAAAAGCGTACCTTAGTCGGGGTGCCTCATTTTTATAATAAACAATGCCCTCGTCCCCTAGAAGTATCACTTCATAGGACTCAAGTATAACACTTATCTCAGACTCTTAGTTAAAAATAAGAATGAACCCCTCAAGAGCCTCATCTCTATCCAAACTAAGCGTCTAGGACTCTTGTCCTCTATCCAAATATCTCATATTTCAGTATTACTACACCATATCTTGACAATATCATAACAATCTCGATGACATGGCTTGTCCACGTGGCACCTCAGTCATCACCTCAGCTACGTGGCGCGACCCTAAAAATATGTCTCCATAACTGCCCCTAGGTTCTATTACCTCGGCAACCTGAAGTGATGGAACCTATATCGTCTGATCTCTCAACATGTCGACTAAACAACATACTAGAGATACTCTTCTAACCGAGATCGTGACTCGTCAGCGTCAAGAAACAGGGACTCAAGTGTCTACTCATTAAGAACCAAGAACCAACATGTTTTGTCTTATCCAAATCCAATATCTCAATTGAGATCGCACTACGAGCCGAGATCGTGACTCGCTAGTTTCAAGAATATCAAGAACACAAGATACGTGCGAGCTATCATGCCATAACTGCCTCATCCATTTTATCCATGTGTCACTATTTCATTGGGTCGTACTTGCCATGCCTCAGACACGTCGCTTCACTTCTGTGCCATGTCACCTGACGTCATCTAACGTTAGCTCAGCACGTCGTCCAAGGGTTTGAAATTATGACCCTTGCCACAATTTCAGTTTTCATCAAAACTTTTTCCCTCTCTCTTCGTCTCTTCACTTCGGCATTCACAACCCTCTCTCTACTTTCAAAGCCTCTCTCTATAAACCTCCATTACCAAATCTCCGGTGACTAGACCGCCGTTCTACTTCGATTATCCGAGGTGACTTACTCTAGCAAACATGATTTCGACGTCCGTTTCTTCATTCTAGGCATGTAAGTCCATTGTTCTCACTTTTTCATTTTTAGTTTTGTATATTCACCATGCTCTTGAATACCTTTGCATTCTTTTCCGCTTTTTAACCGATTTTCCCCTGAAGGTCAATTATAGTTTACACATAAATGCTTGATTTCATACACTTATGCACATCCAATCTAGTATCTGCATCATACTTGGTTTTCAACCATCTGCACTTGTCCTTGCACCATCTCCATATCCTAGACGTAGTCTTGGTCTATATGTATTCTTGAAATTTGCCTGAATTGCATTCTTGGATTTAATTTGCACATTTTTATTCTGGTTATTGCCCTGCCCTGTTCACACCTCTATTTCAAACTCTGAATCCATTTTTCTTATTTCTTTACTATTTCCAGATTCCTCTATCTAGCTCTCCATTGTGAACCAAGGATCGAGCCTCATGTAGAGTGAGCCCACACATCCTTCCTAAAACTTGGATGTGGCCAAAACGAAACTGAGGCAAGATTTCTTCATCATGCCGGGACTTCATTAGTGCCCGAAATTCTTCGATTCCCGAAGCTAAAAACATGTGTAATCGGGTTCCAACATCTAGTCGCGGCTTGAAGGAACGGAAAACAAAGCGAAGAACGGCTCAGCGGGAATAGTGCATTTTTGCCAAAATCCCAGAAATTCACCTTTTTCAAGCCATCCAAAGTTGCAATCCAATTTGAAAGTTTTTCGTCGAAAAATGGCTCCATTTGTGAAGAATTTGCAACTGAAATGAAGAAACTACGAGGTCAAACCTTTTGTAGAAGATAAGGCAATGAGTGGAAGCCAGGTGTCAACAATCTGGAGGTCCTGAACATTGATGGCCGGCAAGGCTTATTGATGGCCAGCAAAGGACATTGTTGGCCGACAGGCCACCTCACATGGCCGGCACATGGCCGACAATCACCACTCATGGCCGGCAGTCTCTCACTCTAACCTGCTATCCTTCTTTGTGCTGGAAAGTGCTGAAAGCATGGGTTTTGTTCTGCTCTTTGTGTGTTTGAGAGTCTTGTTTTGAGTTCCCTTAGGCTTTAGCATGTTTATTGAGTTCTTTTTGTCTTCTTTTGCTTATCGAGTTGTGTTGTTTTTTATCATCGAGCTGCATTGTTTTTGCTTATCGAGTTGTTATGATGTTTATCGAGTTGTATATTGCTTTTCATTTTCAGTTGTTGGTCAGTTCATTACTTGATTAAGACCGTTGTGCCAATACAAGTATTTGGTTTTCATTATCAAATTCAAGTTCACTTTCATGCAATGTGGTGCTCATGATACAACATATAACACTTTTTTAGAAAAATTGGTTTTCATTTCGATCATGGTTACTTTTTCACAAAAGTGTAGTACATGTGTTTTTAATCAAATAAAACCTATCTAAAGCTTACAATGTGCTAAAGGTATAAGCGAAAAAGAAACGAAGCAAAATACAAAAATCAGTGTTGGTCACCTCATTCTCTAGAAGCCCTCTTTGTCCTCTTCCTTGGAGGGAAGGACTTTGAGGCACTGTCTCCATTAGCGCCGCTGTCTGCATCTCCCTCTAAACTAGAGTCTGAGTCGGTGCCATCTTTGCTCTCTACCTCGGAGCCTGATTCAGCATCGCTTCCACTCTTGGAACCTGAGTTGGTGTTGTCACCTCATCTCTCAGATGAATCTGAATGTTGACTCGCTGCCTCCTCAGAGTCCCTTGTCTCAGCATCATCATTATCGCTCAGAATGGGCTCTGAAGGGCAACTCCTATCTCGGGGGCCTCTAGCTCTGCCTCGGCCGCGTACTGGAGCTTGCCTTTCTCTCCTCCTTACTGCTGGAGGAGGTATTATTGGTGCGGGCGCTTTAGCCACCGCTGGTGCCACCGGTATGGCTGGAATCTGAAAAAGACAATAGTTACATGTCAGTTATAGCATGTATATCAGATGCAAGCATTGTATGCAGAACGAGTATATGCGGAAGTCAGATATAGTGTATGAGTACAGCGTATGAATCCTGTATGAATGCGGTGTGCAAGTACAATATGTCAAATGCAATGTGTCAATGTAGTTTGGGAAATTTTCAGTTGAAATGTCAGTGTCAGTGTGTTAGTGGAAATTTGATGCCTAAAGTGCAAGCTAAAAGAACTACCTGAATACCGTAGAAACTGAGCAGTGCCTCTCTCCTCTGTACCATCCCCATCAGCGAGGCTCTCAGCTCTAGGGCGCCTCCTGTGTACTCACTCCGTATCTGTAAATGTATGTGAATGATTACTATCTGGAAATGAATATATCTGAAATGAAATATGAAATAGAAGTACTATGGCGTGGTTCATACTGGAGTCGGGCCTCGGATCCTGACAAGCTCATGACCAGCCGCTGCAGGCTCAATCAGAACCTAGTAAGCCTCCTCGGTGTGCCGCCAGCAAGTCATTGTGGTGGGAAGCTCTGGCCAATCTGCCCTCTGCTCCACTCGGGAAGCCTCTCTACATGGGCCCTGCTTGCTTGGGTCGCTCTAGGCCTCGCTCTCACGGCAGGAGCTCTCGCCCCCTTAGCTCCGTGAACACCGGTCAAGGGTGGCATCAAGTGTGTCTGGATGAAATCTGTACAGTCGCCATCCGCTCAGAATAAGTCGACATCTAGGCCTACCATGAACTGGATGACCTCCTCCTTAGATAGGATCTCTGTGGACTGTATGGACTCTGGTGGAGCCATTGGGACGATTGGGTCAGACAAACCCATAGTCTGGTGCACGAAGCGGTCACCCAAGAACCAGGCCCGGCAAACTGGGCCCTCAAGCAGAATGTGGTAGCGGGAAATGGCCCAGGCTTCGCCGAACTGGCCTCGCATCTCTGCTGACAACATAGCCCATGGCTGCCACGTGATCTACAAATGGAAGTTGTACAGATCATTAGTTGCTATCAATTGTCAAATGAAAACCAGAATAGTGTTAAAGTAACAGGACTGTGTTTTGGGTTACCTCATGGGCTGCTACCGTGTCGAAGTACTGACGGAAAAATGTGAAATGCCCACGGATCCTACGGCGAAGCTGACCATCATATACCCGCAAATAGGGGACTGTTAATGGGAGCTCCACCACAGGCTCCTGGGTGAGAGTCGGGAAGTATGCGTATACCCATTGCTGTAGGAAGATGTGGTGGTATGTGATCAGTACAGTGTTCAAGCCGATGCAAAAAGTGCAAAGTAGAAAGCATAGTGTATGAACAGTGTTTGAACAGATACAGATATGCAAAGCATAAAGCATGTGTTGAAACAGATGTAAAGCAGAAATTGTAAGGAAATCTAAAGTGCAAAATGGGAACTGAGATGTGTACCTCCCAGGCCCGCTAGTAGCCGCCGATCAAGTTCCCCCATAGACGGGAGATAGAGCTCATATATCCATATAGCATGGTGAGACTAGCTCCACCTCAGTCATAGAAACGAACCCGAGGAATGTTCACCAAGGCACTCAGCAAATACAGGCCTCCTCCACTGTCTTAGGCTCGCTCCCTCTAAATCGCTTTGCGAACTAAGTGTACCTGATCATCCTTGCTTGGTATATAGGAGAATGTACCTCGAGCAGCTCAAACCAAGCTACCTCCCACTCCTCCATGTCTGGATCGAGAGGAATCAGATCGTCTCCTATGTCTAAGCCGGTGATCATGGCAAAATTGTAAGGGGTCATCGTCATCTCTCATGCGGTAGAAAACTGGAAGGAGTTGGTGGTATCCCACCACTTGTCCACCAGTGCTCCCAAGAGAGTATGGCTCACAGTGATCTGGGTCAAGCTAGAACAGAAGAGGCTGAAGCCTACCTCGTCGATGATGTCATGAACTCCAGTTGGGAGCTCATCATACCAATCTCGAGCAGTCGTGGTACCATAGCCTCTGAAGGAGCGAGACTCGCCCTGTGGCAGGGAACAAATACAATCGAATAAAAACATATGCAACGAATAAAAGACAGATGCATGAAATGCACTCAGTTGAATCAGATATAAGGAAGCATATGAAATACAGTCAGGAGAATCAGATAAAGGTAATGCAAGAAATTCAAGTAACTCAAGGCAGAAATGCATGGAAAACAATGTTCATACCTCAATGGCAACGACCGACAAGTGAGACTCTGGCTCCTATAGCAAGAGATCTTCCGGCGCGTAGCGGGCAAACTCAATAAAGTGCCTTATGTCTCCGGCAGTAGGAAGTATATGTGTCTGAGGGTGATACCTCATCGGATCAAAAGGCCGTACCCTTGGTGGTAACAGCTCTGCCTCAACCTCAGGCTCGAACTCCGCCTCTAAGTCAGCCCCAAGGTCAGCTCTCGGCTCCTTAGCTACTGAGGGAACCTCTGGAGGAGCCCCATCGTGAGGAATCTCGTCCGCCATCTGAAAAAAGGTGCGGGATGGGTAGAAAGGGAAGGAAAATGAAGAAAAAGGGTAAACTTGGAAAAAGCCAAACCTTGAGAGCGAGAAAATGGAGGAAAAAGTCAAAGTCGGGAAAAGTGCACAGAACTCCGGAGAAACTCAAGAGGAACAAACCTAGAATAGTGGAAATAAGGAAGGAAGCACCGATATCAAATTTCAATCAGTTTAAAAGGAAGAGGGTAAAAGGGGATTTAGCGAATCAACTTCGCGTAGGGTGTTGGAAAATACGTAGAAAGTGCAAATCTAGAGAGAAAGAAGGTCTAGAGAGAGAGGGAGATGATTTTCGGGCATGAGGAAGTGAGGAAATGAAGTGTGGTGACCCATACTTAAAGGCCCGAGCCGAAAAGCCCATTTTGCCCCTGATTTGCCATCGATGGCCGGCAAGGACCATTATTGGCCGGCGCTTGGCCGGCGGCCTTCCCCCACGGCCGGCAGGTGGCTTGTAGCTTTCCTTGGGTTTTTAATGCTATCTTGTGTCTTCGGTTTCCAAGAATTGAAGGGATTGTCCACTGTTGGGTTCAGAATGCCTTTGCGGAAGCTTGAAACTGTGTTTTCGGTGCGCGGTGTTCGTCACTTGTCAACACGAACGAGGTGTATCCTTTTGAACATATTCCAAAAGGTAACTCGAGAGTTACTACTAAGTTTGTTTTTTTTTGTCGAATCATGTTTTGGTATCTTGCATAGAACGTGCATGTCCTACTCGTTGTTGTATGGAACATGCATTCGCATTTCATATACGTTGTTATAGGATGTACATCTCGTGGGAATTACATACGCATCTTGCATTCGCTCTTCAGTCATGCATAGAAGATGTTGTCGGTGCAAATCATGCATAGAATATGCTCCTGCTATCAATCATGCATAGAAGATGCTTATGCTTTTGTTTCTAGCACAGAACATGCCATTAACATTGTATCTCGATTGTTTGTCTTGCATGGAACATGCATTCTTATTGTATTGCACTTGTTAAGTCTCTATCCTTCACATACACGATATTGTATGTACGGTTCATTCAGAGGAGTTTCAGGCGTGTCTTTCGAATTACATCCTTTAAACCCTCTCTCCTCTTGCGTGTGGCGTGTTAGGACGCTTCGGTTAAAAACATTCGGGTGCGTCTCGGTGTTCACACCACCCTCTTCTCCTCTCACGTGTGACGCGTTAGGATGCTTCAGTTAACAACATTCTGGTGTGTCTTGGTGTTCACACCACCTTCTTCTCCTCTCGTGTGCGGCGCGTTAGGACGCTTCGGTTAAAAACATTTGAGTGTGTCCCGGTGTTCACATCACCTCTTCTCCTCTCGCGTACAGC
Organism: Camellia sinensis; assembly: GCF_004153795.1. Classification (NCBI taxonomy): domain Eukaryota; kingdom Viridiplantae; phylum Streptophyta; class Magnoliopsida; order Ericales; family Theaceae; genus Camellia; species Camellia sinensis. The sequence goes on along the minus strand of NW_021024832.1, from coordinate 4,003,227 downwards.
GCGTTAGGACGCTTCGGTTAAAAACATTTGGGTGTGTCCCGGTTTTCACACCACCTCTTTTCCTCTTGCGTGCGGCGCGTTAGGACACTTCGGTTAAAAACATTTGGGTGCGTCTCGGTGTTCACACCACCTCTTCTCCTCTGGCTTGCGGCGCGTTACGACGCTTCGGTTAAAAACATTCGGGTGCGTCCCGGTGTTCACACCACCTCTTCTCTTCTTGCGCGCGATGCGTTAGGACGCTTCGATTTAAAAACATTTGGGTGTGTCTTGGTGTTCACACCATTCTTTTTCTCCTTCCGCGTGCAACGCGTTAGGATCTCGGTTAAAACCTTGGGTGTGCCCGATGGTTATGTTTCCCTTTGCCTTTCCTACGCATCGCATAGTTAAGTTTGCATAATTTTCTTACATCCTTTCTGCATAAGATATGGTTTGGCTCTTGTTTCTCACGTGTGCCATGTTTACTTACTTCTTTTCATGTTTGAGATTGTTGTACCTTGTTTCAGTTTGTTTAACTGTGATATTTCTGTGCATTGCATTTGCATTCAAATGTTTCATTACAGCCTCATTACATGATCATAAGTTACATTCTTGCATCATTATAGACCCGCCCTGCGAGAACTCTCCGATATCCGCGCGCGATGGGGGCGCGAATCTCGTTTTGTTCTCTAGGCTACTATAGTTCAGACTCAATGTCATGGTTCTGAATCTGATCTCACAAAGTGTAATGCAAGACCGATAAATTACCAAAGAGTCCAAATTCGGCAAATCGTTTTGGAAAATTGATTTTTTTATAAAGAAGTGCCAAACATGGATTGCTTTGCTAGATACAGAGTTGCCACCTAAATATTTTGTTTTGGGGAAATTTAGGAAACCCTGACTCGTGCCTAAGGCCACGTGTCTGTCATCACCAAAGTTGCCTCGGCTCGGGAACTTGGGCACGAGAGGGGAAGGTCATGCAATGAGCAGCCCCGCTCGTCCGATCAAAGATCGGCCTGTACTATGCATGATATTTTGTTTTTGAAAACACAGGTGTTCTTATTCCAGTTAATTAGCTAATCATACTACGTGATGCGCACAACATACAAGTATAGACTAGATCGCCTAATTTGGAACAAAACATTGCATGTTGGTTTAGGAAAATGGTTTGAAGTTTGCTAGTCGCAAGTAGGCTAAATTCGGGATTCAATGAATTGTTCCAATTCAAGTAATCCAACCTTCACCCACAGGCATTCAAGCAGTTTTATCAAACAATCAGTTAGCCTCATGGGAAGCATGCTTTCATGGCAATCAATAACACACATGCAGTATGCTAAAGCGTAAACACTCATAGTGTACTCCGAGCCGAAACAAAGAACTAGTTAGAAATCATGCATTATCCTAATTCATGTTAAGATGGCTAATGCAACAAGTGCAAAAATGTAGCTAAGATAGGCTCGACTATCTAGAATGTCATGTGAAATGCAACTTGATAACATGTATTCAAATTGAAATAGAAATACAATGCAATTAGTATGATGCGCCGAGCTCGGTGCATGCAATACAGATGAATGGATGCACGTATGCAAGCATAAGGTATGCTAAACGAAATATGCCCTAAGACTAACCATCATAAGCGGTTAAATAAAAAGGAGAAAGAAATGAGGACTGGAAGACATGCATCACACACACGCACACTTATTATAACAATACGCCCTCTCGACGGGGGGACCGAATAAGAAGCTAACTAGCTAATCTAAGCTAATTAAACTAATTATTACAAAACAAATTAATTAACTAATCCTAGTTAACTAATTATTACAAAATAAATTGAAATAGCTAAACGCATTAACTATTAAAGTACAAAACAAAGCATAAGCTAGCTATCTAAGCATGGCAACTAAGGAAAGCAATAAAACAGGAGCCTCAAGAGGGAGGAGAATGCATGCATGCCTGGTCGCCTCATTCGGAAATCCAATGCGATGCCCCGATTTGCCTCTGTTTTCAATTGTCCTCAGAACCTTGCACCAAGCTCCAGAAAGCTGAAACTCCACCTTGGGAACCTGTGGGAGGGTGGCCGACCACTTAGGGATGCCACCAGCCACCTGCCGACCACTTTCTGTGCTGAAAACCAGAAAAAGTGGTCGGCCAGCTAGTTTTTCTGGCTGGCCAACCAGTTATAGCTGCTGAATTCCAATTTGCTGCAACAGAGAGCAAGAAAGGGCATGGCAATGTATTTGCAAGATATGTGTGCACAACCACCCTCCTTATCATTTCATAAGCTCAATGGAGTGTGGTTCTCGACCCTCGGGCCACCAATCGCGTATTTCAATGCATGATGGCAAACTCATCCCGGCGAACAACGTCCTGCTGCATGGCTCGCATGGTTTCTTGCATCTGACGCATCATTTCCTCAACTCCTGTCGGTGCCGCCATACTGCCCTGATTTGTCTGAACTACTGGCAGGTCTATTTTTATAGCAACAATCTGGATCACAATCTGACTGTTCACTGACGGGGTAATCCACTGTTCTGGCAACCTCTGTTCGGATACACTACGTCTTCTCGACCTTTGTCTAATAACTGGGGGTAGAGAGTGGAATACTGGTTGTCCGTCAACCAGATCCTCGGATCGATTGAGTCGGCGACCTCTTGTTCAGAGTGCTTGGGGAATATCTAGTTGGTCGGAAGCAATTGTGCTAAAACTGCCCTAATAAAAAGATAAATAAAGCAATAAGGAAATAAATAAACAGATAAACAGACAACATAACAGCTTAAAGTAAATACACAACACACAGCTGGGCATAACAACACACGGTCGGTAAGCTGAATACACGCTGTCCTCAAACACTGATCATTATCCCCGGGTCACTGTCCCCGAAATAACTGAATCCGGTACTCGCAGATAACTGATTCTGAAACACTGATTGATGCCCGCAGGCTTGATACCCACAATACTGAACTGGCCCCGGCAGGCCTGATGCCCAGACTTGTAAACTGATACATGCATTCGTATAGTGACGCACTCTAAAAGCACATAACAGATAAGTGAGAGCCAAAACACCCCTATGTTGGGGTAGGGTTTCCCTGTCCTATTTCGTCAGGAGCTAGGGTTTCACTATGCACGCAGCGGTTTCAAACAACCTATGATCGGGTAAGCAACCTATCCTAGTTTGGAATGGTCACTACGGATTTCGATATGCACTAGGTTGAATGGTCAAAAAGGGTGCCCCGGTAAAACCGGGGTTTGTGTTCCCATACTGGCAAAGCCCATAACCGATCAGCCTTATGGTCATGCCTTGACAAGATAAGCCTCCGGCAAACTGTTCAGGAATAGCAGATGGCAAACACGGTGTCCTAGGCGCACCAATGCAAATGCAATGCAAAGAACACATAAGTGTAGTCAAAACCAGATATCACGAGTTCGAGTCAAGTTCTCCAAACTCCCCAGCGGAGTCGCCAGAAACTGTAGACGTCCCCGAACGCCCTGGGAGGGATGAGGTCCCGTTCCGTTCATTTGGGCTCACTACAGCTCGGACTCTCGAATTGTCATGGTTCTTAATTTGAACCAAAGAGTCTAAATCCGGCAAATCGTTTTTGAAAACAAATTTTTGTAAAGAAGTGCCAAACATGGACTGCTTTGCCAGATACAGAGTCACCACCTAAATGTTTTATTTTGGGGGAATTTAGGAAACCCTGACTCGTGCCTAAAGGCCACGTGTCCGTCATCACCAAAGTTGCCTCGGCTCGGGAACTTGGGTACGATTGGGGAAGGTCACTTCGTGAGCACCCCTGCTCGCCCGATCAAAGATCGGCCTCTACTAACCATGATATCTAGTTTTGAAAACATTACGTGTTCTTATTCCAGTTATTAGCCTAGATTTACTATGTGATGCGCACAGCATACAAGTATAGACTGGATCGCCTGAATTGGAACGAAACATTTCATGTTTGTTTTTTTGAAAGATGTTGAAAATGGTTTGATGGTGCTACTCGCAAGTAGGCTAAGATGTGGATTTTGCCACCCTCGTGTGGGCTTAGAAAATATGATTTTGCCACTCTCAAGTGGGCTTAAAACACACATTTGATGAATTGTTCCAATCCAAATAACCCAACCTTCACCCACAGGCATTCAGGCAGATATATCACATAAGCAATTAGCCTCATGGTAAGCATGCTATCATGGCAGTCACTCACACGCATGTAAGGATGCTAAAGCATAAAACTTACCGAGTACTCCAAGCCAAAACAGAAGCTAATTAGAAATCCATGCATGATCCTAACTATACAGCAATGCCTAATGCAACACATGCAAAAATGTAACTACAGCAGGCTCGGCTATTCTAAACATGGCATATGAAATGTTACAACTAACAAGTATTCAACTTGGAATTGAAATACAATGCAGTTAGTATGATGCGCCGAGCCCGGTGCATGCAATACGGATGAATAAATGCAAACATGCTGTTATACTGTATGCTAATTGAAACATGCCCTAATCTAACCATCATAAGTGGATAAATAAAAGGGAGAAAGACGTGGGGTTGGAAGACATACATCACACACACGCACACTTATTACCATATTGTCCTCGCGGAGAGGGTCCGAAAGAATAATACAGTCCCAAATGAATAAATAATACAGTCCCGAATATGTACAAAACCCTAATTAATTAACAAATTAAATTAGGAAAGCAATAAATCAGCATGCAAGCCAGGGACTGCCTCAACTCTGCTCCGGATGATGAATGATGCATGCTCGGGTTGCCTTGCGCGGAGAATCCCTCGCGATGCCCCGGTTTGCCTTTGTTTGCAATTGTTCTTGGAATGCGTGTCAAGCTCCGGAAGGCTGCCGATTTCTGATTTGCTGCAATAGAGAGCAACAAAGGGGCATGGCAAAGTATTTTCACATATATGTATGCATGACTACTCTTCAGGGAGTGTAGTCCTCGATCCTCATGCCACCAATCACGCATCATGATGCATGATGGCCGAGGAGTCAATTTGCACGACTCAATATGAAATGAATGCACGTATAAACACAACAAGACCTAAACTCCATCATGGATAATCCGAAGTGTCGGCGACCAGGAATTGAGACACGTTCCGTCACTCGGAGTACGGAACGTACCTCGTTTCCCGTGCTTGGACTAACTCCTATCCCAAGCACTATGCAATATGCATGATATGCATGAATGCAATCCTAACATGCGACCTAGCATACACAATGCTATGAAATGGCATACACAATGCTCGATGTAACATGGCATACGCAATGCTCTAACATACAACCTAGCATACGCAATGCTATGAAATGAAATGGCATACACAATGCACAATGGACTTACACCAACATGAGTGGACCTCAGCCACACTCACATCAGTAGCCATTAGGTGAAAATGAGATACTCGAAATGTGTGCACACATGCATGCAAACCAAGGATCGATCTTAAGCATAACATGCAACTCTAACAAGGCATGGCAAGGCATGGAATATGGTATGCAAACATGCAAATTTCAGCGCTGAAATATGATACAAAACAGCCCTGAAACATGGAAACATGGCACCTGATGCATGGAATGAACCCCGAAACCCGAAACTAGGCACATGAGATGACTTATAGCTATACAAAGCATGCATTATTTGATCATAATGCATGTAGACAGAGGAAAGACAGTCCCAAAACATGCATATTTTGAGTTTATAACAAGTCCCAAAAATGAATACAAATAAGGCTAATCCATCATGCAAAAATGGCCCTAAAAGAAAGATTAAACACAAGGGACAGCAGCTGACCCCAAATGGCAAAGAGCCCTTCAACAAAGTTGAAGAGGGGCTCAAAAAAAGACACTTTACAGTTTACATCAAGCCACGAAAATAATCACAAATAAGGCCAAACTATCATGCAAGAAAAGGCCTAAAAGAGGGGTAAAGAGACAAGTGGTAGCTGATGTTCTCAAACAGAGGAGAGCCCTTCAACAAAGTTGAATAGGGGCTCAAAACAAGATATTTCACATTTTATGGCAAAGTCCGAAACAACTCACAAATAAGTCTAAAATACTATGCAAAAAAATGGCCTAAAAGAGAGATAAAGAGGCAAGTGATAGCAGGAGACCTCAAACAGAGGAGAGC